>JAUTBT010057138.1:0-15168 GCA_032361225.1 Lepetodrilus schrolli | reverse complement strand
ATATATATCTGTCTAACTGCCAGTTAAACTGGTATCTTACAAAGGAAAAGTGCAGTTGACACTATTAGTAGTATTTGCTATACTTGTACATGTTTACAAGAACGTATTTCATCATTTAGGAACGATTTAGGAACGATTTCATCATATGAATACCACACAGAATGAATACCTAGTAGAAATGTGACCTTCATTAACAATAAGAGGTATGGTACAATCAACTGAATTTAGGAAAGATTTCATCATATAGCAGTATGCAGAGAATGAATACCTAGTAGAAATGTGACCTTCATTAAAAATAAGAGGCATAGTACAATCAACTGAATTTAGGAACGATTTGATCATATAGCAGTATGCACAGAATGAATACCTTGAAGACAACATTATTGATAGATTAATCAAAGTCTGCATCACTATTTGCTTTCATTTGGAAGACATTAAGTGGCGTAAACACAGTACGCATCATCTAAAGTATGATACTGGCTTTACACAGCGGTTTGATGCTCGGGTATAATAAAAGATATATGTATAAGCATTTTAGCACAGTGCTTGCTAAATGCTATGTCCCCGGTACTGCGATACTGTTTCACGTATATGGGTTTGCGTTGGGGGTGGGCTAGCTCATGGGGAGTACCTTAATGGGGGTGCGGAACTATTGCCACAAAAACTTATGAACTACCAACACATTCTCGGGGGGTCCAGTGCATATAGCTAATCAAACTTGGCACTAATCTTTCTTCAATTATTGAATGGTAATGTCCATCATCGCCTTATCACGGGTCATACGCGCACACAGACCCATAAAGGTATCTTACAAACGGGATTATGTCTCCATAAAGACTAATGTGAGTCTGCCCACACCTTGCGCTTTGTGCTGTCGGTGTAAATTAGCTGTAAGTGTCGTCGTGTTCAAGCTTTCGCCTGACGTCTGTCACTCATCTCAATCGCTACAGGCGCATGACCCATTTCTACGAATACTGTGTATACCCAGCGGTTAGGATCAGATCTGGGATTCACTACCGAAGATACAGGAGCTAGTGATAAAGTCCAAGAGTTAGAAGCTTCATATTGGTATCTATATTCATGTTTTAGAGATAATCTCGAGACTTGTGTGTGTTTAACGATATTATTTTAAGTTACTTTATCTATGCGAATTATTAAAAACGTCATGAAGGAGTGGTTGTCTCTAGACAATACTATGTTATGATTGCTTTTTCTATGCGATCGTTTGAAGATGATTTGAAGACGTGTTTATGATTCACGACGTTTCGTTAAGTTGGCTTATTTTAAAGATTTGGAATTTTAAAGATTATCCTAAGAGGTGGATTATCTCTGCGAATTATTAAAGATGTTTTTGTTTTTAGACTACATTATGTCCACGGACAAGAGGTGCACGCTGCTTCTGTTCTCTCAGCCACGTTGCCATGCACATGGTTCCTGTTTTACCCTTCAAACCAAGGATCTCCAGTAACCATAACTCCATCCTTATCCACGAATTACATCAGTGTGTAGGATGCGAGTTGCGGTAAACCTTAGAGTTATGAAGTTTCGTACAGGAAAGCTGGTTTATGTATGTACACATAACGACAACGTCACTGGGCCATGATGTTTCGTGTTGCACTCTGCAACAATAGATTTACTTACATTAGCACTTGGGTTATGGGAAATCTGGTGTAAAATGATCGTGCATCAGTTTCTTCTTTAGGATATTGTTATATCAACTGATCTGTATCAGTGACATATCGGAGATATAGGATACAGTATAAGTATTGAATGGATACGTGCGTAACATTATATTACCCCGACTCTTGGTTAGACGTTCAATATTAATTAATTATACAACAATAAGTCAATCTCGAAAATGTTAAAAGGGACAAATTATGATATTTGCTAATAATCACAACTTACGTGATGTAATTTCACTTAAGTAAATATGATTATTAATAGCCTGTAGAACATGTTACAGTAGCTAAATCATGCTTATTCTCTACGCTCTTCTATACCCGTACCTCCGTTTTCAAATCTTATTATTTATAACAATGTGTGACTTAGCAAGCGTATTCAGCTCCGCGGATTCATTCTGTCCTCATCACAAACCAGCCATTCAACGCAATCATCACCCATTTAGACCCATTAATGTCACACCAGTGTGAGAATTACTGATCAGCGAGGAGTATTTCACAGGCAAGGAGCTACCAAAAGCACATCTTGCATGGAAATCAGCGGTCTTCAAGGAATGCAATTATTAAAAGGATAAATCTCATTTAATATATCTTCGCTGTTCACGACAATGTGACATCTCACGTCAGTGGATAGAATACGGAGTGTTTACTTTCAGCTTCTGACACTAATTCAAGCCCCGTAATGATACATTGCCAACAATACGTGGCAGGTAAACAATTATAAGGTCAAACACCAAATAATGACAAGGGAAAATGGGCTAATATATATGCATATTTCTCCGGAGGTGTTCGGCAGGGGAGATATCTGGCACAGCGGGGATTGAGAGGAAAGGTATAGCGAGGGAAACATGTCAAAAGCAGGATATTACGTCGCAAAAATATGTTTAAATTGTGTACGATCAACTGAATGCGATTTAGTTTTTATAGATCGCATTTTATTTTATAAATGTTCACTGTATTAATGTTTCCGTAATCTTTTCAAACCTTGCAAAATCATGTTTATACGATGTGAGAGTGATTTATTTTTAATCATTTGTACAATATGTGCGTATTATTGTGTGTCTGTGCAAAGTTTTAAGAGATCGTAGACGTTTTTAAAATCGCACACAGTTTTAAAACGTTTGTGCAGATTGATAAAAGATCGCACACAGTTTTGAAAGATTTAATTTTGACCTGCACGACTCGTCATAGAAAAAGAACAGAGGTAAATGTGCGCTGTGGGTGTAGGCAGCTTCCGTGCAATGTGTTCCAGCATAGACTCAGGGGTTTCTATGCTGGAGTGAACATATTCGGTGTAGGACACTAGGCGCCAAAAAATAAAATGAACACATTGCTAATTCTGGAATATTAAACGTAGTGTTAGCAATATGGAGATTTGGGCAGAGCATGACATTGTCAGGGAGGAGGGCGTGTAATCAATTAAGAAATGTAAGTTCACGGTATGAAGATAGGTGAATGATAAGTTTCAAGTTAGCTTGATGTTTAAAGGATGATAACTGTGGGTATGTGTGTGCGCTTTAATATTAGTGTGTGTCAAAGTGATGCTAGATGTAATTGTGGTTTGTGTGATGGTGTGGGGTGGGGTGTGTGTGTGTGTGTGTGTGTGAGTGTGAGTGTGTGTGTGTGAGAGAGAGAGAGTGGGAGAGAGGGGGAGAGGGAGAAAGAACGAGAGATAGAGATAGATAGACAAAGCCACAGAGAGAGAGAGAGAGAGAGAGAGAGAGAGAGAGAGATGTATGATGAGTAAGTCTAAGGGAAAGACGGTTGATGAAAACAGAAAGATAAAGAGTAATTGGGCAATCCCAGTACAACAGGACATGAACAGAGCAGTCACTTGGGTAGGTACTATTGATGTGTGTAAAACAAGGCACTGTACATATAGGGTATAGACTACAACGCATGTAGACATCTCCTATATGTCAATCGGATGGACCGAGCGACATCCTTAAATCTCCGACCCGAAATGTCGGGAAGTTGCTACGATCGCTTCTATGTTAAAGAACCAGCCAGTCAACGATGTATTGTGTACACAGGTAGAGAAACCTCTGGCAGGACAGCGAAGCTTCTGCTATTCTCATTACACCCAGCTAACCGTGTTAAAATGGCACATCGTTCTTTGTGTTCGACTACAGGAAGCTATTAAATTATATGATGTATTATCTGCCCCCTCCGGAGTCCAGACATTGAGGAATTAGTGATGATAGCAGTCTGATTATAGCGCGGATATATATCCCGCCCTGCTCGCTTACTGTGTAGGGTATGCAAGGACAGCGTTATTGGGCTCTGTATGTGGTTTGACACGAGTCCAGGCCGGGTATATATGCTACCCTTAATACCGTCTTTAGTTGATTTAATTCCTAGCGCCCCGCTTCTTCTAGATACTTTGTGTCAGCATCGCCTCACCCCGGCCACGGGCAAATTGACTTTGGCAGGGATTTTTCCAGAGTATTTGTGTACAACGTTCAACAGCTCATAATTACTCATTAAATATTAATACGAATCGGTAGTTGAGACCGAGGGAAAGTTGTGCAATGTTTTCAATTCTCGAGGCATATTGCTCCCGGGACAAAGGCATCTAGATCTGCCAAGACTGGAATTTAATTACGAATCTGAATAGACCAAATTATGCATTTGTAGCGTGTACTTCATCTCAATAATATTAATACATAATATCTTCCTATTGAAATGGACCCCTGTGCTAGCTTCCGTGTAGGTGGGTGGAGCGGTGATGTGATCGATAGGCATATTAGCGTCAGGAGAACACACACAGGACGTGGCGTCTGGATTAAAGGCGTGCATCTGCGTCTATGTGATATTCAGATATATTTCAATATTCAAATTCAGCTTTAAAAAAATGAGAAGAAAAAAACAAATATATATTATCTAAAAATAGTGAACGTTTGGATTTTGAGACAAATCAACATTTAATGTTATGATTTTCAATTTGTAATTTCATGAGAAAAACCCGCATCATTTCAACGAAGTTAAATATTCAATGGACATTCAGATATAATTCACCCTCGAAACCCTTTGTCACATGGAGTGCCCGAACAAGATGTTTGCCAATTAAGTCAAACGTTTGTGGTTGGAAAGTGCGATTGACCAATTTCTCAGGATACAATGGGCAGCCCGCAGGTGTGGGGGATATGTAAGAAGCTGTACACCGGAGGAGAGAAACGGAGAGGGGTGGAGGGGCGGCGTTAGGGAGGATGGGAGGGACGGAACGTGTACATAGGCACCCGCGGACGCTCAGGACCAGCAACCTGACCGACAGTAAAGCCATCGTCAATGACATTCACGAAACAACCCTCGTTATGAGGAGAAGAGACACGAGGCTATCGGTTACCTGCACCTTTTATTCACGTCAAGTACAGAAGAGGAGCATGGCGATAGCTATTCAACGAGGTGTTGACAAATACTCGGAACAAATACGTTTGAAAGGGTGTTCTGTAGCTGCAGAGGCTGGACTCGTCGGGATCTGGCAACACTTTCCCCAACAAGAGTAAACACTGGGACAAGTGAGCTGATCGGCGATACGGACAAATTAGTAGCGGGTAAACCTCGTATTGAAGTTGAACACGGTAATTGTAAGACCAGCACCTGATATGGCGTGGAGTATCTTTACTCTGGCACGTCTGAGGGACGTCTAAACGTGTTTCCAGAACCTTAAAAGGACTTTAATCCTACTTCGCTCATTACTCGCAAATTATCATGTTTAATGTGGTCCTAATTGCGAGCACGCGCGAGCTATCAGAGTTGAACGGCTAACACAAAAATCTCAGTTTTGAAATTAAATGGTGTCGTTTTGTTAGATATCGGGTCGCATATCCTTCTTATACACGGCGTGATAGCGCCGAATGAGATACGTGCTCAACTGCTGTGATTTCAGAAAAGGGTGGATGTTTCGAGGCCAAGCATGTGACATGATGAGGTTTGACGCTGATGTATGGCTTAGAACCCATCAGGGGTGGATCCAGAGAAAGGGATATCGAGTATCATGCGCTATCTCCGTGTGTTGACTTGTTTAATAAATGTGTAAAGAGACTATAAAGAGACATAATAGATGTTGACCTACGGCTATTGGTCAAAGACCAGGAAATGTGGTATTTACTGTCTCAGTATCAGTTTCTAACGAGAGGTCGTATCCCAGTATCTCTCCAGATCGGGTAGTACCTACTCAGTACTTATCACACCACACAGTTCCAGATGTGTCGCCGTGGCTACTATTTACTACCGATCAGCGAGTTTTCTATATCACTGGCATTAATTTCCACCCACTGAGTCGCAGTAGTTTACAGTCGTTGGTCATCCATTCAGAAATTTATCTGAGCATCCAAGTAGCAGTTAGAAGACTACAAATATGTCTATCCGTCACTTAAAACATTCAGGAAAACATCGCGCACCCTTCAATCAGCTCCGGTATGCGAATTAGTGTTTAGGTGTTATTCTAGTGGGCATTCTATATTGTCGTGGCATTTTCGACTTTTAATGCTTGATAAATCGGTGCCATAAACTATGAAATGCAAACTAAATGTATACATTTACACGAATTTTGCATGACAATAATGGAGGCAGAAATAAGAGTTAAATATGACCCTAAAAATATATGCCAACATATATTTTCTCATTAAACTGCCAATACCTTTACAGTCATTAATTGTTCATTTATGTTAATAATATTACCCTTTCACTGAAGCTTGCCACATTCTAGTATGACTGAGACACATTTTATATGTTTCTATTAAATAATAGCCGTATATCTACGCAGGTTAATATCAACCAATATATAGACAAATGGTCACATTAGGTACCGTCAACATCCTCATAAAGTAACCGTAGTTGTATTTGAAATGATAAGGAAATGAATCCGCGTCATGCCCCCTATATAACACTTTATCCCAAGACCTTTACTAATTATAACCCCAAATGAGTAGACCACACTCCGCTGAAGTCGACACCATCTAGACGTATGTAAAACGTGATGTTTCATATCACTGCACCTAAATATATATAAACTTCCCCTCACAAGTGGTGCAATTACCATTCGCTAATGTCATTTTGAGGCGAATAAATCGTGTAGACACTACTTAAGTCTTGACCCCATTGTATGTGAACGTGTAGATGCATGAGAACGAATTCACCTTGACCTAAGGGGTAATAATCCTGGATTAATTCGTGCAGATTAAATCCAGATACCGCTATAAAATGCGATGTGACGTATTCCTGTCAAGTCTCCCGACAATTACGCTGATTTTCATTAGTTCTATATAATGCCAAAGATGCGTGGTAACTACCCTCCTTATTTTAATAAGAAACAAATCGCTTACGCACTAATTTGCGAAGAAGTTGAGAGCCAGCTCTCATAATCAGCCATAACGTTGAAATTGCGGATGAACACAAAAGACACTGCCTCATCACATCGCAGTGCGCTGCCGCTTCAAACATCTCACGCTGGCCAAATATGATTAAACAAATAGGCCGGGGATACTTGGAAAATATTTTTCCATTTCAGAAGATATCGACCCATCATCTGCCGTCAAAATACACTCTCCGGGGGTACAGAATACGTTGTGGTCGAATATCTGCTCATCTAGTCAATTACAGCCCGAACTATGTTTATTTCAGTCTCAAGACTTGGGACTCAAAGCTCCGAACACCCACTTAGCTCCCCAGCCATTGTACCCCCGCTTTATTGTCTAAATGCGTTTGAGCACGTTAAGCAAACTTCAAATTACAGTTTGGTAGTGTAAATGAGATAATCTGCCCCAATCCCAACACGGCGAAATAATTTAAGCCTAATTCGACAGAAATACCAGACCTAATTTCCTTCTTTCTGAAATACGAAAAATTTCGAACGTGCGTTATTTCTGCGATTGCTACTCATGTGAATCAATGGAACAACTTTATAGCGGAATTTTCATTAACCCGTAAAACGGGGGTCTTTGCCATTCAGATAGCGATTCCTTCAATGTCGTACCGCTCAATATCTTGTTCGAGTCGGGGGTTTATATCACGCTCGGTCTTGGTAAGCGTGCGGTCAGTTTCCGATCTTCGTGTTATGGTAAAAACTTTCTACTCGCTTTACAGTTTGTTTTGCGGGCTTAACACTGAACCCTCGGGCCAATCAGGAAAAGAGGACGAAAAATAAATATTTTCAGGGCTGTGTCGGAAAGACTGCTTAATTATATCTCTAATCTGTCGTCATAAGTGTGTATCCATCGGCGAATAGCACGCTATTATGTCTCATATGCGAAAATTAACAGAGAAACGATCTCGGCTTCATCTCCGGTGTTGGGTGCACTTTTCCTTTGTAATAATAACCTTAGACTTTCTCCACAGGACTAAATAAACTGAGGAAAATCATTACAACTTTATACTTCATCGATTTAGAAGCGTTGTTTTCAAGAGCAGTAGTCATTTGTATTTTTCGACGATCATTATAACAAAACCGGAAAAGGAATCTGATACTGAAATCTATCGTTATAGTATTGTTTTATTAAAGTAGATATATTCTTGCTAAACTGGTTGTGACACCTAAATTGTTTGTTATTACTTGTATTGTTTTACCAAACAAAAAGATATACAATTGTGTTCTTCGGATCATTTACATTTCGCATATAAATGCAGTGTTTTATTGCATTGTGAACAATGCTATCGGTGGATAATACTTTGGTTTCAGTAATGATTGATTGCTGGTGTGTGTGTCGGTGCCTGAAATGGTAAGACTAAGCATAATGGTAATGAATTGGTTAATCAAAGTATAATGTAACAGTTATATTTTAGACTTGTTTTACTAACCTGAGTTTCTGTGAGGCTAAGTTTAGCTGCCAGATCTTTTCGTTCTTGTCCTACGACGTAGTGGTTCTTTTCGAACGCTTGTTCCAACTTCAACAGCTGACTGGGGGAGAAAGCGGTTCGAATCCTCTTTGGTTTTCGGTAAGGGTGAAACAGTAGGTTAGCATCAGGCCCTCCTGAAAAGAAAAACACAATAACTATTCTTAACATTGACATCGTAACTTATACGGTGAAGATAACGATCGCGATTAAAAATAATAAATGTTCGCGACATTAGCATCCCCTGAAAACAATTTTAAAATATATTTTTCATTATTATAGGACTTTACTAACTTATTTCATGTCAAGTGGCCAATATTTAAAAAAGAATGTATACATTTGTTTAAAAACCTGATACTCTATTTCATCTCGAGAGAAATAATTATGACCAAAAATAGAATAGATGTAAATGTATTGCTAACAATGTGATATAAAGCCATAATATATCATATGCAACGCATTTTAGGTCAACTTTTTGCGCTTTCTTATAATTTTACATGACAACCTTAAAAGTGACATTTTGTAATACGCTCCTAAGGAGGAATAAAAGTATATATATAATATATATATAATCGGCATAACATAACATAACATAAAATCGGCATTTAGGATTCTGACGAAAATTAAACGTCTATATACAAGATTTTTACTTGAAACATGATCAGCGATTTAGACCATGATGAACGTATTACTAAGCCTTTGATAGTTTCGTATGCGGCCGCAGTGCAAACTGAGACTGATATTTACAGGAAACTGATCCGTCACGTGGGTGTCACGTGATAGGCTGAGGCTTAGGTTCCCTGTATTCAAACCATTTTGTCTGCATCTTCTGTGTTTTATTTCCGAATAGAATAACATACCGTACACAAATAATAAGAGCGCATATTTCGTATCTTGCCTTTGTTGGTTTTGTTTTTGTATGCAAGTCAACGATGGTATGTAACTTCTGATTTCTGATTTCTCTATGTATGTCTGGCCATATACGTGCACATTTTGGGCGATTATTTGGAATATTATTTCGCAGTGTATTACATGATATTTTAACACGAAACTAAAATTGAAAGAGTAAAAGAATAGGGTTGGTTACCACTAAGTATTGCAAAGCGGTGCACAAAGGCCATTACGCGTGGGTCGAGTCCATGCAAGTCTTCACTGAGACAAAAGAAAAACGGTTTATGAATAAACATGCGTTTTCTATATGAGAATAAACGTACTGGGTAAGTAATTCAGACAATAATGTAATACGTCGTGTCAACCAGGTTTTGTCAATGAACGAATGTTTAGAAAATAGTACAGATCAGAAACCAACGGGAGGTGAAGAATATTTAAAGAACTCGACAAATCGTCCATTATATTACCTCTCATTCAAATTGAAACATTTCTTCCTAGCAGTTCGTTGCTATACAGTTCTTCATTTGGGTGGCGCATAGAAGTACGTGCGGCTCGGCAATTAAAACGGATTGACGTTACCAATCAAACTGAGTCGACGCGATAGACTATAAATCATGACCTATACCTGCGTGAATTATATCGCACACAAAATCTTCACAAACTAATTATTTGTCCGATATTACGAATTTTAATGCGAGAATTATACTATATTTATGAAAAGATGACATTTATGTTGTGACTTTTGAGCGGTGTCGTGCACTACTGATGTCAGATATAAGTGTCTGGGTTTATAACAAAAATATACCGGTGGTGCTGTGGTACACTATTGCAGGGATGGGCAAGCGCGACGAGGGTGGGGATGGAGCAAGCACAGAAAAATATCCTTGGTATTAGAGTTTCATATAGGAATTCACTATGGTGAGGAGACAAGTTAAGCAAAATATGTTAATGATCTGAAGTAAACTACTACGATAGGCTTCTATTCAATAGCCATAATGGTGGTAAGACAAGAGTGGAAGATCTTTATCTGAGAGTTTGAAGTAGAATGATAAATTATTACATTTAGTAATCATTAACATAGATTGGAGTTATAATGGTCAATGATACACAATACACACAATAAGTGATAGCCTACATGATATGGACAATCGTTCGTGTCTTTCCATTACACATTTTGACATTTGTGAAAGAAATAAGTTGAATTGGTGTTGTATGTAGGAGGTGATAATGCAGGTATATTACACCTTAGTAGTATTGAGAAAACGAAGTTATTAATATTAGTTTGCTATTATACGACCGTAGCCTAATATTTCATCGTGTGGGATAAGAATATTAGAAATAGCAACGTTATATATCAATAGTTATATACTGCAGGAGTACTTGAGAAAATATGTGTACACTGAAAATGAAAATGAAGTCAGTCTGTGACTAATTGATAGATTCTGTTGCGGGACTTTGCAAACGTAGATCTCTCAATGTGTAAATTATGTTAAATTTTCGCATGCCCCCGTTTCACGCCGTATAGAACGAAATTATTTTAACTGATCAAATCAGGAATGGGAAAATGATATCCTTGGACGATAAAATGCTTCATTCAAGACTGCAGTACATGCAAATGTTATGAACCATGCTCAGCCTCTGGGCGAGCAATAATCAAGTACCATCATGTGAATAGACCTTATTTCATTTATATTTATCTACATATATTTATCATTTTAAATCTATACGGACACAAAACAGACCTCCTGTATTCCTGGATGCATTAGAAAACTAAGAGCAAGCACAGCTGTTGAAGAAGGTGAGACCACCTCGGTGGATGATTCACTACTGGAGTCAACATGTATAATTCAAGACATATTCGAAAATATACCAAAATAAATTATAATTGCTCAAACTGAACGTCTGGGTTTGTTTTTCTACATTTCTCAATGTCCCGCTTGTATGCCCCAGTGACTCATTGGATACAGTGGATAAGTACTCCAGGTTCAACTCTATTTTGCATTGGGATAATCCTCCGAGGGTTGTGTACACATTTCTGCCACCTTTAGCCCTAGCAAGCAGAGGACCTCATTATGAAGTGAAGTGTGTATTGCCGCAGACCAACCTGTGCGCTGGTGCTAAACACTTGTCGTCTTCATCACCACCTAGAGGACTTTCCAATAGCTGATCGACGTGACCAGCTCAGCTAACTTTGGTTTCATTAAAGCAGGGCTAAGTGTTCGGGGAACAATTACGCACCAATACGAGAAACATTACGAGTATTTGTTGAGGAGAGAACCTCCTACAGTGAGTTTTTTTTCACTATTTACCGATTAAGAAAAAATTATATTGCCTCTCATTAATTAAAGAAGTGTGTTGGAAGATCGTCCTTTCCGAAACAGCACAGCTGTCGGATCAACCGACGGTGGACACGTGCGTAATTTGAGAAATCGTGGAGTATTATGGTTTGAGAAGGCGTTAATGGTAGACTTCTTATATGTGTAGAACTGTAGTAGAATATCCCTCCCACCTGAACAAAATGAGATAACAAATGGTGCAGACCTCATTCATTGTATGGAAAAAAGTAATTAAAATCGGAGTCTATTTGTAAGGCATTGTGAGAACTCTCACACGGATGAACCGAATGACCTCGCCTATAATAGTCTTCTATGAAAATAGAACGCGCTATTGGATATAACAGAATAGGTTGAAATTCAGGTAAATCTACCTGTAGAAAATAATCTTCGTAAATATATGTTGTACCACTAGGGGGCAAAACAAATATAATCCCTTGATACTAATGATAGATGAAGTGCGTTTTCTTTCTTTATATAATTCTTTGTATAGTATAATTCACTCTGTATCCGACTCAATATTTAAACCAGCCCGATATATTCCTATGCCATTTACATACACTATATCAGAAACGCTATTCATGGAACTTGCATAGGAATAATACTTGTTGAGTTAAATCAATATATCGTAAGTGAGGGATTCAAGTAAATACTAGTATTGAGATTTGTTTACTAAATTCGCTATTTGACGTCAGTAAAATACTCGTTAACCCTACTGCACAATGACACCTGAAATACTCACATAGTATGGGGAACATATTTGTGCATAGTTCGTGCCTGTATATCATAATACAGATATTTACATGCCTTCTCTAAGTTTGCATTACGCATGAAGAGTTAAACGCTATACTTTTTTTTATATACTATATAAAGCTGGGGAATTTAACAGAATGGGGACAAAAAGTAGTCTATATAATATGTTGGGCTATTACGAGGGAAAATCATATTGCTCTGTTTTGATTTAGTGTCTAACATTAAAGATAGATAGCAATTAGTTTAGCTCAGTCAAAGTGGATTAATTACCCGTACATGCATGTATGAATAGGTATAACTCCGCATAGGTTTCTGTTTTAGAACATGTTATGCAGTTATCAGCCTCTGGAAACTTTCGACAATAAATAAATATTTATTCAGACAATAATTCAATAGAAACCATCAATTTAGATCATGTCGATGTTCATAAATTTAACTTAAAATGCATCATTATTTAATTTAAGGATTGACTGCAATATGTTTTACGTTCATCGGGGTATGAACAGAAAAACCGATGTGCAAACTCATACGAGTCCGCGATTCATTGTAACTGTACCTCAGAGAACGTAAAATAAATGGCAGTCATTATAAAAAGAATCCTCAACATATTCGTGAAAAATAAAATAATTCTATTTAAATGAGCTCGGAAGCAGTTACGGCATTTGGCCATGACGTCATCACGTCATAGAGGAAGCTACGGCGTTGTTTGTGTCACAGTATAGCTACGTCCCAGTTATTGACTAGATTCGTGTCATGTTTGCGCTGAACCTTGTGCAATTATCTTGATATTTAGTACAAGTTTATCATTTCAAAAGTAGATATTTTGTGGAAGTGAACTGAGAAAATTTCGTTCATCGAACGCAGTGGTTTGAGATCACGTTGAAAAATCAGATTCACTGTATTTATTTATTAAAGATTGACTGCAATATTGTTTACGTCCATCTAGGTATGAAAAGAAAAACCGATGCGCAAACTGTATAAATCCGCGAAGCAGTCGGCCATTAGTAATAGAATACTCAACACATTGGTGAAAAATATCATAATGCTATTGATACGAGCTCGGAAGCAGTTACGTCATTTGGCAATGACGTCATTCACGTCATAGTGGAATCTACGCCGTCGTTTGCGTCACCGTGAAACAACACAGTCATAGACTGGTTTCATGTCCTGTTTGCGCTGAGCTTTGTGCAGCTACCTTCCTTTTTAAGTACAGGTTTGTCAACATTTCAAAAGTAGATCTTCTGTGGGAGTTGCCTAAGAAAGGTTCGTTCATCGAAGTATGAACTCAATGTTTGGGGTCACGTGAACCAATCAGATTGCCAGATTCACTGTATTGTTCGTCTCAGTATTAAAACAAGCGTTAGAACAATAATTGGAAAAACGTGAACATTCTATTTTCAGAAATCTAACCTCTATGTTACGCCTTTCCCTATTTCTCCGGTAATATTATATTAACCGATTATCGTGATGAGTTTCACGTGCCTGACTTTGATGTCCAAAGTCTCCTCTGTTGTTCAACGATTACACCCATGTCACGTGACGACGACGTGTTGTGGATGACGCTGTGGATGTCCATGAAATCACGTGACTAAAAGAGTAACATGTTAAACGGGTTTTCTAACTCTATATCTACTCTTCAGTTAAAGTGGTAAGAACATTAACAAATGGAAAATATATCGGAGCTGTTTTACCTACCACGTTCATAATTATTTGAAATTGAGGTTTTAACAATTTCGATAATTTCAATATGACATGTGTTTATTAGTCTATTTAAACGCAATGCTATATAAATGGTATCTGTATAACAATCATTGAACGAAACAAGTGTCTGTAAATTATACAATAGATACTAGTCGTTATTATTACATACAGGACATATCTAATGTAAAACTAACGATACTGCAGATACAGTTCACCATTTGAAAATAGCAGCGTTTTCCCTTTAATTTATGCAATAATCTTCTATCTAGAAAATTACAATATTATCCATTTTGAACATTTTGAAAATTTCTTTTAATTAAAACAATAAAAACT
Organism: Lepetodrilus schrolli; assembly: GCA_032361225.1. Lineage (NCBI taxonomy): Eukaryota > Metazoa > Mollusca > Gastropoda > Lepetellida > Lepetodrilidae > Lepetodrilus > Lepetodrilus schrolli. The sequence goes on along the minus strand of JAUTBT010057138.1, from coordinate 644 downwards.
ATATTTAGTTATATCTTCAGATCTCAAAATAACACAATATTTGAAACATATGTTGTCAGGCAAAACTAATGAATAATTCTTGTTTTCATCTATTGAAACAAAGGTTACGGTTCATGTTCTGCTCACCAGGTGGTGACTTAAATCACCTATTAGTATTCCGACATTCATACAAAATATGTATATTTATCTCTATTGACTATTGATGATTTTTTTTTTAATAGCAACTATGCAAATAGTAACTGTGAAAGGTTAGTCTGAAGAGAGAAAAAATATATACTGAGTATCATTCAATATCCATGGATAATTGCAAAATAAATATGCAATTGTGTTTTCGATTGTTATCAATTGTTGTATATTAATTTAATTATTTATTAAATTTAGATATATTATATCATTTAGACAGTAACATAATCATTATACATATGTTTTTCCACATATTTAAATAGGTGATAGTAACAAATACGTTGCTGGAATACGACATACGTACTACATCTTCAGGGAGCATTCCAGCTTCAACAAAACCAATGCTACTCTCGATCTTCAAAGCAATTCGATATATTTTGTTAAGAATGCAAAGATATGTATTATGGCAATATTTATCAAAATTGAAACAAAATTGTCCTAATAAATAAATAAATAAATAT
>JAUTBT010057127.1:0-15168 GCA_032361225.1 Lepetodrilus schrolli | reverse complement strand
AACTTTACCGTAGAGCGGTGCTGTAAAATATGGTAATAAAACGTGAAGAATTTTAATTAATTTATAAATTTCTATTTTATTAACATTTCTTAATAAGTCACGATGTACACATTATATAGACAACAGCCAGATAACGCGTTTGTCAAAGAAGTCACAATTAAGTCATACGTACCTTTCCACAATAGGTAGATCGTCTGTGGAAGAGATGCAGTCATGGCATTATATTACCAAGAAGTAACAAATATCACACGACCATAATTGTTTCCCTTCGGGCTAATTAACGGTGCCCTCAGACAATACCCGAAGCTAATGTCAGCATTCGTGTTACCTCGTGCTACTTTAATTGGTACACAATTGATCGCATCAATCAGATGTAACTGTTGTCAGAGGCGAGATCATAGAACTCGTAATTATTATGATCTCTATAGTGTGAAACGCATATGTTACCAGGGATGGGAAAGACAAATTATGTGATAGCTTTTTGATAGCTCTTTGAGTGAAAGTGTACCAGCCCTCTGGCTTTCTATATGACTAGTAGGCCAATATACACTGGCAATTATAATTAAAGAGTGTTTTATACACGAAGTGTAATTACCAGATGTTGGGTATCAGGTGAGATCTCACCTATGTCATAACTCACTGTATGTAAGTGTGTGCGTGAGGATCTGATGTGTTGCTCCAGTGTATGGTTTGTTGGTCACAAATATAGAGCCACTTTTAGGCTTCGGGGAGGGGTGTGCTACATATTTAGCACGTTTCCCTTTTCAAAGTAACGATTTTACTGTAAAATTGCATCCATTTCGTGCATAATACATCAGGACATGTCAATATAGTTTGTATTTAAATCTGTTCTACATTCCCAACATAATTACCACCTGCATATGACACAATTCTCAAATTTAGGTTTTAACATGAAATAAAAGATAAACGAAACAATAGATCAATATTTTATTTCCAATATCAAAATCACACATCTTTGTTCTTTGTTATGTGTAGGTTTCGCCGTCGTGGCATGTACGATAAACCGGAAATAGGCATTATTTGAAATGTAGTCGGCAAAATTAGTGTATGGTTCGTTACAAGCAAGGTGTATGTTATGCTGCAGAACTGTTCACTGTAATTGTATGGTTTGATGTGGTTTTTATTTACTACAAACCTATATATAAAAAAAAACCGCAATGACTTGAACGCTAGTTGTATATTTTCTAAGTATTTACCATCATTGATGAAGATATGGTTAAACTGCTTTATCTGACCATTTCAATTGAGAAACATACACGACAATAAAGCGCGATGGATTGTACTTAGTTGGAAATGACTACAAACCTCTGGCGAGTAGCTTTTTGATAAGTCTTCGAGAACGTCATTACAGCATCTGGACATTGCCAGAGCGACATTGACACAATTAATTAACGTCTCCTTTTCTATTGTAAGGGAAATAGGACATAACGGAAGGTTTTTGTTATATGAATATATAATTTCCCTATTTTCCACACCTAAAGTTATCTTCACGAATATCTTTTTTTGACCGGGGTGGATTTCGATACAATAGCGAACAGCAAGGCTGAATGTGTTACATGTAACTTACATTTGCATTTAAAGCCTGATGAAACGGAGAATGCAGTAACCGAATACCCTATCCCGAGTAACAGATCCATAACCGGGTAACTGGGTCAATATTGTTTTCACGTATTCTGCCCCATGAACTGATGTACAAGTAATACAGAGAACACGGATATGCTCAATGCATTTTTGATAATCACTATCTAATCATTCTATTATAGTTCCGACAAGCATCTTTAGGAAGCATTGTTGACCAAAAAGACATGTGCAACAATCACTCAATGGTTCCCTTTGTCCTGAATGGCACCCCCAGAATGACTATTAACGGTTCCGGGCTTTATGTGGGTGGTAAATAGAGTTAATAAATTTGACTTTGAATTTGACATTACTAATAATTCATGATCAAGTCGCTGGAAAAAATATGATGTGTCACATGTACTTTGCTTTGCACGTGCGGTATGCCTTGAGAAGTAAATTCACTTCAAATTTAGAGCAAGCTCAAAATATGCATATGTTAAATTTAAATAAAGTTTTCGGTTTTAAAGTTTATTAAGGTCACCGTAGAATAGAATACTTTACAATATCCGTCTTGGGATACCACATTAGGATGTATTGTTAGTAGTGTTAGTAGTAGTAGTAGTAGTAGTAGTAATGGTAATAGTAGTAGTAATAGTAATAGTAGTAGTAGTAATAGTAGTAGTAGTAGTAGTAGTAGTAGTATATGAGTAGTAGTAGTAGTATATAGTAGTAGTAATAGTAGTAGTAATAGTAGTAGTAATAGTAATAGTAGTAGTAGTAATAGTAGTAGTAGTAATAGTAGTAGTAGTATATAGTAGTAGTAGTAGTAGTAATATGAGTAGTAGTAATAGTAGTAGTAGTAGTAGTAGTAGTAGTAATAGTAGTAGTAATAGTAGTAGTAATAGTAGTAGTAGTAGTAATAGTAGTAGTAGTAGTAGTAGTAGTAGTAGTAGTAGTAGTAGTAGTGGTAGTAATAGCCCTATAAGAAAGAATGGGATTTGGCAACTGTAATCTAATTCTAATTATTTAATGCAGTTTATCTCATATATTGATTTAGTGGATGTCCCATCCCTGGTAACATGCTCTCATGGCAGTGGCAATCTACATGTTATATAAGCTACACCTAATTAATTATTTGCTAAACTATTATACTCATTTTCATGACATACGGATATGTGGCGGGAAAAAAACACGTTGTACTAGTAGTACAGCTGTATACATATTTTATTTACTCACGTAATATCCGATCCATTATTGTATTGTGTTACCTGACCTTAACTTCGTGTATCGTTAATTATCCCAAAGGGAAATATGTATACTCGTGTGAAATTTTTTACTTCTTGGTAATATAATGCCATGACTGCATCTCTTCGACAGACGATCTACCTATTGTGGAAAGGTATGTATGACTTAATTGTGACTTCTTTGACAAGCATGTTATCTGGCTATATAATGTGTACGTCATGACTTAAGAAATGTTAAAAAAATAGAAATTTATCAATTAATTTATATTCTTCACGTTTTATTACCATATTTTACAGCACCGCTCTACGGTAAAGTTGTTGGAGTCTTCCTGTTTTAAGTCCATCTGGATGCGTTTGTGCATACCACGTATGCGTATTAATCACTACTAGTATATGTTATTCGCTACCATATTAGTTTTAACTGCCACACAATGGTAGTGCCAACACGTAATGCTTGTACTTGTAATGACGTTGTAATAACTACACATATATATTATAGTAGGCCTACTTCTATAAACGTCAAGTTTTCAATATAATTTTCAAAAAGAATTATTTCATCCGAGTAGGGGATTTTGTTTTCTTCTAGATTTTGTTTTTGAACGAATGAAACAACATTTGGTACAATGAAACATCAGCAATAGATAGGTGTACAACACGAGATGAACTCAGCAGATATTGTATTGTATGTTCTCTATGTCACCCTAGCGTGAATTCTTCAGAATACACTTCTTCTTCTTCTTCTTCTCAAAGTAAACGGCCTACACACTGGTCACTAAGCACATCCATACATCATTGATTCCAGATGAAGGCTGCGTTTGTGCTATTGTTTCTGGCCGTGTTGGTCATACTTCCTGAAGATGCCAGTGCTGGCTGGTGGAGGAGAAAGTGGCAGAAAGTAAAGCGTTGGGTTAAAGATCATGTGAAGATTAGACTAACTCACAATCAGAAATGTAATCATACGATTTATCATACGATTACGATTTCAATTTAACTTATTTGTTGCGAATGGCATGTTATTCTTATGTGTGTGTATGTGTGTGCGCGCGTGTGTGTGCGTGTGTGTGTGTGTGTGCGTGCGTGCGTGCGTGTGTGCGTGTGTGTTTGTGTATGTGTCTCTGTGTGTGTATGCGTGCGTACGTGCGCGCGTGTGTATTTGTGATTTACCATATGTGTATTTATGATTTTTGTATAAAACAACATTTTCAAATAGATTAATTAATGATCGTCAGAACATGCCTAATTTTACAGTCAAGCGAGCTGATGAACCACTCACTGATGACAAACTACTAGAGATTCTAGCAACAAGAAATGTTGACGAGATGTTTGAAGAGGGAGAACTTGACGGTAAGCCATCGCACAGATTGAGAGTGCGAAGAGTTGATGTATGTTGATATATTTAAGAATAAGACTGGGAACTATTACAATCGTTTCGATAGTTAATATGTACAAGTTGATAACGATGTATTCCAATTGTAATCTCAACTACCCGATACATGTTTGGAGGTCAACAATGTTATTAAGGTCAACTAGATCTCCCGAAAACTTGGAATAGGCCGACTTGTTCTAAGGAATGGAGCGCATCTCGGCTATTTCCGCTTTGCGCTCTGTCTAGACAGTTCCGAGAGTCAGCCTGGTACAGTTGAGATTTAGTCATCTTCATGGGTACTGGTCGTACGTTTATAATTGATAATAAGATTCTAGACCATGTTGAAGAGTATAAGTATCTTGGAATAATTTTTCACAGAAAGTAATTCGTTTAAAGCTGCAATTAAGAGTATATGTGAAAAGGTAACCAAAGCCATGTATTTTATATTACATAAAGGTAGAAATCTCAACCTGTCAATACCATGTCAGTTATATTTGTTTGCTATGGATAAGCCAATTTTGTAATATGGTTGCGAAACATGGGGTTTTGAAAACCTAAAGCAAATTGAATCTGTATATATAAACGTTTTACGACAACATACCTGTAAAGAAAAGCACCCCGCTATATATCGTTTACGACGAATTACGACGAACATTTCTTTGTCAGTCAACGTAATAGGAAAGCCAACAAAGCTGAGTTATATTTTATATTCATTCTTTTATGAAGATGATATTACTAGTGGAAACCCATTTAACTATAATTCATGTATATGCATATCTACTAGTTTCAGCTACATCTGGCGTGACCAATATGTAATGGTTCTGTTCTGTTCTGTTCTGTTCTGTTCTGTTCTGTTCTGATTCAAACTTATAGCGTGTATGTGGAACAATCAGTAGCGGTGGTCACAACTCATGTTCTTCCATTTACAGATTCTGAGAAAGAGATGTTGTCTGAAATGCAGAGATATGCGCGCGACGTGATGGAAGGTACATACATTGCTAACATTATGAAAACACGAACAAATAAAATACGGAGGATAATTACATGATAAATTGAAAGATAATGCATGCCATTGAGTAAAGTACATTTTATTTTAAACTGAATTATGCTGTATATATTAATATATATACATTTATTTTATGATCTTTCTTATTTCCCATATAACGAAATGTTGCATACATGAATGAATGTACATGTACTGTTTAATTTACTTCCATATACTCATAATAATTATTATCCGATCTTCAGCGAGACTAAACTATGTTATGTTCTAGGTGTTTACGTTACTAACACTTGATGTATGATATCTGTTGTAGAAGACGACTTTTAGAAGACTTACACTAAGAATCAATGCTAAGCGGTAACACAGTTAGCCAATAAATTATCACAGCTCTCTGATTGTTATGTATTTTCTTATGTACTGCAACAGCAATTACTAGTACATCAACAAGAACAACAATAACAACTACCACCACCAACAACAACAACGTCAATATACTACGACGACCACTACTAACAACTACTAGTACATCAATATGAACAAGAATAACAACCACCACCAACAACAACAAAGTCAATATACTACGACGACTACTACAACAGCCACTGTAGCAACAATTATACATGCACTAAGTAATACTAATACTACTACTACTACTACTACTACTACTTCTACTGCTACTACTACTACTGCTACTACTACTACTACTGCTACTACTACTACTACTACTAATGCTACTGCTACTACTACTACTACTACTATAACAACAACTACTACGACTACAAATACTAATGTTACTACTACTACTAATACTGCTACTAATACTGCTACTACTATTACTACACCTACAACTGCTACTACTACTGCTACTACTACTACTACTACTGCTACTACTACTAATACTAATACTGCTGCTACTACTACTACTACTACTAATGCTACTGCTGCTACTACTAATAATAATACTGCTACTAATACTGCTACTACTACATCTACTACTAATACTGCTACTACTACTACTACTACTACTACTACTGTTACTACTAAAACAACAACTACTACGACTACAAATACTAATGTTACTACTACTACTAATACTGCTACTAATACTGCTACTACTACTTCTACTACTACTACTTCTACTAATACTGCTACCACTACTACTGCTACTAATACTGCTACTACTACTACTACTACTGCTACTAATACTGCTACTACTACTACTACTACTATTACAACTACTACTGCTACTACTACTACTGCTACTACTACTACTGCTACTACTACTACTACTGTTACTTCTATAACAACTACTACTACTACTACTACTACTACCACGACTCGTGTTGATATATTTGATATTCAAAGACACTTGGGTGAGATTCTCTATTTATCATCTAATGGAAAGTTGAATATGGACATTATTTACACTGTTTTTGTCAATTGTTTCTAAATAATATGTTGAATTTTGCAATATTAAGTGCATACATATAAGATAATATAGTATATACAGAGAATCTCTACCTCGTGATATCAATGTTATCCTACTCGTTGATATAAAAGGTTTGGCTCCTTGGAAATTTTGTAGCTTTGCGGTCTGATGTATGTATTACCTGCATGTTTTGTTTTATTTTATTTCGATGATTCTGTTGTAATTTCAAGCATGCTAATAATTATAGTTATCAATGATATAGATCTAGTCATCATAGTTCTACTGCATATTTACAAAACGCTCTAGCGTCGTCGTTTCCATGGTTAATCTTCGCAACTAATACTACTTCCGGTTTACTAGACGCGCCGTATATCCTACACAGTGAGAAGTATGGCGGACATTCCAAAGTTGTATAAAATGTGAATATCATATGTGAGTGTTTATGAGACAACAGACACCCGTATCGTCTATATATCTGTGGAAAGAGAACTGTTAAGAGCATATGGGTTTATGTTATGTATGATGAAAACACGAATCATATGTTCAGCTGTGGAAAACGCTTTATTTTGGAGATGTTTACGTTTTTCGATTCAGGATCAGACACGTTTTGAGTTATAGAGTCGTGCCTTGCACTTCCGTACACCTTTGGCAGATCTGCTCGCATGATGTCGCTGGTAATGTCTGACAGCATTGACAGGTCGCGCAATCCATTATAGGATTATTCATTTACCGTAAAATATTGAATAAAACATGAAATTATTCTTATTTAATAGATACAATTAAAAAATAGTAGGATGACTCTAGTTCGATTATTTCGCACAGACACCGTTGTATTCCGTACACACATAGTGGAAGATGAAATATATAGTTTTCCTATTCAGAATCGGGTTTTTGAGAAACCTGACCTTGATGACGTGTTAGAAATAGCCATGAATCATCATGTAGCTATTAATATATGACCGTCTTGGGTCAACCTGTATCATTATCACCTGTATTGTTCTTTTTACCAGTGAAAGGGAAGTAAATGTCAAGCAAAAACTAATAGGGAAAGGCAGAATACTCGTTTATCCAGATGTGTACAGAATTAGCAGCTTGTACGGAATAGCAAGGCTCTACTCTATTTGAGAGTAAGGTAAATGAACAGCTACCGATTTTGGCAAAGCTAGAGATCATGGACCCCCTCACTTTTATTACCAAATTTGGCAGAATCTCGGTTGCAAAGTGAATCCACAGACATCAGTGATCTAGGCTTCATTCACCCACGTGATGTTTTGATCGGGTCAGAAGTTATGGAACAGCTGGTGGACAGCTGATGGAACAGCCTGGATATTTCTGTGAATAAAAGATTTATCATCACAAAAACAATGATAATATAGTTGCTAGGTGTAAATCTATATGTATGTGCTAACCTTAGCCCTAACCCTATCCCTGACTCAAGGAAATTGGTGAAATGGAGGGGGGACACTGATCTCCACCTTTGCCCAAATTTTATCTACATGATGGTATCATTAATATCTTCTACATCCTTCCCTCTTTCTTCCATTCTGCACACACACGTGTGCAATTTCATTGCAAAATTATTTCTGCAAAATTAGGGGGACGTTCCTTTCAACTGTGCAAAGTATACTCGGACAGTGATCTGTGCTGTCTGTACTGAGTAAAAGGAACTGCTCGCACATGTCTCATGCAAGCATGATGGGCGCGAAGTGTGCGCTTATATATGTGACGTCACTGTACTATCCCCTGTGTGGTCTGCACCACCTTGCTAGCGAGTACAGACCTCACAGGTTCCGGACAATGTGCGCTTTCGTTCCTTTCACAAAACAGTCCAGAGTACTCCAAACACTGTAATGCAGTAAAAGGGATGCCCCTAGCAATTTTGTAAGGATACTGATTAACTCTCTCCATGCTGGAGGCAACCAGAGATGTCCTAAAGAGCAGTGTCTGTGCCTAATCCAGCAGTGAGAGGGTTAAACGACAGGTCAACAAACATATGTACAACTCAAACTCACGTGTGTCTGTCAACATGGTGAAGAGAAAGCAATATGGCAGCCCTAATGATAATGTGCTGTGACCAATCAGCTAACCAATCGCTATGAGGATGGCCGATTGGTGTTGTGACATCATATCCTGTTGTACAACTACTTTACATGTTAACAATGCAATAGTTCTCTTTAGCCTTGAATCCCCACTACTAGTATACTATACCTTATGGCTAGGGTTAGCTATGTTAAATATTTATTCATGTAGAATGAATGTTTCACATGTAAAGCAAGCACGTTGTCTGAAGCGGCCGTAATACTACATCAATTTCAACTCCTTACAGGGTTCTATTAGGCATGAGTTATGGCCCTTTATAGGAAGTACACAAAGCAAGTAGACTTAGAAGATGTGTGTTAGTCTGTCATGTGCTCCTCAGTAGGACAGTCGACAAGGCGTCTGGCACTCGGGCTCAATTTAGCGACTAATTTGGGAGTCATGCCGACCTAATTTTGCATTTGGCGACCAGTATTTCACTTATATTAAGTGTTTCTTGATCTTCAGGAGCCAAATGGCTCCTTGGAAAATGTTGTAACTTTGAGGCCTGGCACTGTGACTTCACGTCGGGTTAGTACAGGTTCGATTCCTGGTTGGAATTGAAAAAAAAGGAATTCATGTTTCATTTTTAACGACAATGAAATTTGAGGATTGAATGTTTTCTCAAGTAAAGATGGGAGAGGAAAACATGCAGAGAAAAAAAGTGTGGTATGGGCGGAAATCTTTCTGTAACATATTTTTCTTGACTGGGTGATTTGTTACAAAGGCCAAATAATGACTGGCAGGGCGGGTTTTTTTGGTGGTCACATTTTTATTGATATATTGAGTAATTGAAGTCCCATAAGATTTCGGTAGTGGTCCTGTTTGTTGTTTATGATGTGAATTAAGGCGCAGCCTTGAATGCTTGCAGTGACAGTGTGCCCATGTTACTAACTGAGAGACTGACTCCATCATCTCAGTGTCAATGTGCTTACGACGAATATAAGGGGGTCAGACAACTCGGCCTGGGGAACACATCGGCCCAGACAACTTGGCCGCTGACAACTCATCCCAATGGACAAGACATCTCGTCCCATAAACTTTAACAATAGAAGTTGTAGATAACAGATAGCACTAGCAATAGATATGATGTGACACTTTATTTGTTTATTAAGTAGTAATAGTAACACCAACAATAGATACATTCCCACAATTAGTACATGCACCAATCCATCAACCGTCCAGCAAAAGAATAAGTTATACAACCTATATTAGTGATCTGATTATATTTGTAATATCAGTATGAGTTCTTTAGAGTATGTACAATGACAAAACAACGTCTGCAGCGTGATATCATTTACTGTTTATTATTTACTCATTTGTAGTCGTGAAACTATTTCCGTGAGTGTTGTTACTATGATAAAGACGCTTCTTTGCATGTTGTTTGGTGTTGTTTGCATGTTGTTACTGAGATCATCTACAATATTTAGGCCACAGGCTGTGGAACAAAAAGCAATTATTCATACAGCGGAAACTATCATCAAAGCTCAATGAATAGGAAATTAATCAATCCGGCATGACATTTCGGCTTAAGATTAAAGATGAGACTATATCAGTACCAACAAAAACACTTTCATTTATTTCGGTGAGGATACTTTAATTTTAAAAACAACACTTTCCATACAAGATGCAAAATTGTCCTTGGGCCGAGTTGTCTCATGACTCTGGGCCGAGCTGTCCGACATTCGAATATAGTATATGAGATTGTGGAGGGGTAGTCTTGCCATGAGGTCGTCTGTAGAAATTCCATAGTCCCACGAAACCAATCTGCCGGTATTCTTTGATGCTTTAATAGGTGTCACTGTGTTACTATTTGCTGATTGCTTCAGTAATCCAGAACTATGATTTTACTCACACCTCTATCCAGGGATAGTCTCGCGAAGACAATTTATACTTGGGTGATTTTCTTTTTACCTAGATCGGACTCGCGACACATAACCGGTAGAGGTGATTCGAAAATAGATGTTTCATTTGAAACCAGGCAATCAACATCATTTACTTTTCTGCAGATTAATATGGTTAGCGTTTGCTTACTGTCAGATCCTCATTGTGACGAGTAGACGGACAACTTCAAGATGCCGCCCCTTGATTGGGGCCAGATCATGGGGGCCGATCCCAAGAATCTTTCCGAAGATGATGCAGATACTTTCTATGAAATGCTCAGTGAGGTGAGTACTTGCGTGTAACTAATTTAATTTAACAAGAAATAATTTTAAATGCAGGAACAGTGAAACACCTGTCACTGAGACTGACTAAATACTTGCAAATCAGGGACACATAGGCTATGGGGGCATGTCAGTTAGTGTCACACACTTTGGTGTAGCCAAATAAAGGGATTACTTTGTTAAAGATCATAGGATCTCATCAATTTCCATGATGGCGACTTGTTTACTGTCAATACATTCTCTTGAATTATAATACACCGACTACGAACAAATATATTTAGTTACAACTACAAATGTATTGCAAATTAGTGAATGCAAAGCAATGATCAGAGAGTGTCTTTATGATGAATACTAAAATTCACTGCAAGGTATTATCAGTATCCATATAGATATATTCGTAATTTTGTCCGTAATGAAAAGAGACAACCTCAAAAACAAGAATCCTCGAAAACCTCTTAATGTCTCCGACCTTGAAAATGCAACATCAGTTTCGCAGTATACAGTACCGTACTTGTATACCTGTGATTTGTAGTCTTACAACATGGAGATGGTGAAGTGTGATGTTTTGAAGTTCATCATGTTCATTTTTAATATAAAAAAAAATTGATCATGTAAAATATCAAATTCTTATTTTCTTGGTGAATATAAATATTACAGTCGACCCCCGTTTATCCGGACTTCAGATATCCGGTTCCCTCGTTATCCGGAAGCTTTTTACTGGGAACCAATTATCTTCTATATAAAATGACTCGGATAACCGGAATTCGGTTTCCGTTTCCAGTCTGTCATATCCGGAAACAATTAGACAAATTAGGTACAATCTATATTCAGATAACCGAACGACAAAAGAACTAAGAAAGCATCGACTGCTAATACTAGATTGTTTGTTTGGCAAATAATGAAAGCAAGCGATGTTGTGAAGTCAAAACAAATTAGACCGACGGCGACATAAAAAGGGATAGTGTTTTGAAAGTAACACAATGTTTAGCTTACGTTACAATAGCTGTTGAAAATAATCAGTGTCATTTGCAATGGATTCAAATTGAGTTAACATCGTTAAGAATGCCCATGCAAAGGGGGGCAACTCTTGACAGACACTTGTCAAATTCAGATATCCGGAAATTCAGTTACCCGCACGATTTTGCTGGGAACGCCACCGTCCGGGTAAATTGGGGTCGACTGTATTAATAGAAGATACATGTACATTGTAGTTAGATTGAGGGGTAAATTGCAAATAGAAAAATCATTCAAAATGATCTCAAATTTATTAATTTTCATTGGTAGGAAAATGGTGATGGAGGCTAACAGACTTGATCGTAACATCTAATGTATTCATGGTATATGCAGTATCTAAACTTTATGAAAAGGCAGTAACTGAAATGGGGCCCAAAAGCTATTGTACATTTCTCAGCATTTTAAATAGACAAATTGAAACTCTGGTTACAACAGTACAAGTTTAACCAGGCTTTCACCAGAGTGCCTGTATGTTTTCAGTTTCCAGTTACAAATGGGAAATAAATAAATAAACAGTTTTGGGGAACATTGCCAGCTTTCCTGAAAGGTCTTGTGAGACACGAATATCTATGCAGGCTGGTATTTGATAGAATTGCATGAAGCACCACCACTTGTCACGACCAAAATTATCCTGAAACAATCTCATTGGCTACGTGGTTTCCGTCGACTACGAGAGAGGGTGGGTGGTGTTTGTTTGGTGACACCGTAGTGATCACGGTGATGCAGTTGAGACCAGTTGACTCGAGTGAGTCGAGATTGCATTATTGTGATGTGATACATATTTTAGGGTGACGCTGGTGGGGAGACGGACTCCGGGAAGCTACAGCGGCTGTTTGAGGTGACGAAGGCCGTGATGGTGAACCAACACCAGCAGGCAGAGGCCATCATGGAGGATGCTGAGAAGGAGGCTAAGATGGCTAAGAAGAAGGGTAAAGTGTAGCTCAAGTAGTAGTAGAGTGTATAGTGTAGCTCAAGTAGTAGTAGGGTAATGTGTAGCTCAAGTAGTAGTAGAGGGTAAAGTTTAGCTCAAGTAGTAGTAGGGTAATGTGTAGCTCAAGTAGTATAAAGTGTAGCTCAAGTAGTAGTAGAGGGTAAATTGTAGCTCAAGTAGTAGTATAGGGTAAAGTGCAGCTCAAGTAGTAGTAGGGTAAAGTGTAGCTCAAGTAGTAGTAGAGGGTAAATTGTAGCTCAAGTAGTAGTAGAGGGTAAAGTGCAGCTCAAGTAGTAGTTGGGTAATGTGTAGCTCAAGTAGTAGTATAGGGTAAATTGTAGCTCAAGTAGTAGTAGGGTAAAGTGTAGCTCAAGTAGTAGGGTAAAGTGTAGCTCAAGTAGTAGTAGAGGGTAAATTGTAGGTCAAGTAGTAGTAGGGTAATGTGTAGCTCAAGTAGTAGTAGAGGGTAAAGTGTAGCTCAAGTTTTAGTTGAGTGCAGTATAGTAAAGTACACCTTCATTGTGTAATTGAAGTATTAGTACAGGGTAAAGTGTAACTCAAGTATTGGTGGAGGGTAAAGTGTAACTCAAGTATTAGTAACAGGGTAAAGTGTAACTAGAGTATTAGTACAGGGTAAAGTGAAACCTGAGTATTAGTACAGGGTAAAGTGTAACTTAAGTATTGCTGGAGGGTAAAGTGTAACTCGAGTATTAGTAGAGTGCAGTATAGTAAAGTACATTTTAGTTGGAGCACAATATTAGAATGAAATGTAGTACATAAGCAGTGTTTGAACTTTAAAATATTGAAGTTTGCCATTGTGTCCTTAAATTAAACACTATTTTCTTACAACAGAACAAGATCTAATGAATGAGATCAAGAAGTTGGAGAAGGAAATCGAAGATCTGAAGGTAATAGTCTTGAATGTTGAGAATTTTCTGAATTTTACTTTTTTTAATCAAATTAGATATTCATTCAAAGCTTTCTTTAAATATTCCCTAGAAATATATCTCATGATAAATGTGAATTTGCTTGTCCTCTGGATTGACTCTAAATATAGATGTTGTGATCCTAGATTATGTCTGAAACACTTATTATATTATATTATATTATATTATATTATCCACAGTCAGCTGCAAAAATCCTATTACCATTGAATACATTTTACCAGCCAATGTCCTGATGTCATTAAGTCCTGACAATAATGTCAAGTCCTGATACCAATGTTAAATTCATACACCACTGTTAAGTTGTGACACCACTGTTAAGTCCCGACATCAATGTCAAGTCCTGATACCAATGTTAAGTTCATACACCACTGATAAGTCGTGACACCACTGTTTACATCAATGTCAAGTCCTGATACCAATGTTAAATTCATACACCACTGTTATGTTGTGACACCACTGTTAAGTCCCGACATCAATGTCAAGTCCTGATACCAATGTTAAGTTCATACACCACTGTTAAGTCGTGACACAACTGTTAAGTCCCGACATCAATTTCAAGTCCTGATACCAATGTTAAATTCATACACCACTGTTATGTTGTGACACAACTGTTAAGTCCCGACATCAATGTCAAGTCCTGATACCAATGTTAAGTTCATACACCACTGTTCAGTCGTGACACCACTGTTAAGTCCCGACATAATGTCAAGTCCTGATACCAATGTTAAGTCCTGACACCAGTTAAGTCCTTGAGCCAATGTTAAGTCCTGACACCTGTTAAGTCCTTGAACCAATGTTAAGTCCTGATGCCTGTTAAGTCCTTGAACCAATGTTAAGTCCTGACACCTGTTAAGACCTTGAACCAATGTTAAGTCCTGACGTCAATGTTAAGTTCTTAATCACTGTTAAGTCCTTGAACCACTGTTAAGTCCTGACACAACTGTTAAGTCCCGACGTCAATGTTAAGTCCTGATGCCAATGTTAAGTACTGACACCAGTGTTAAGTCCTGACCCACAAAGAATGTAAGCATGCATGGCATCTGTTTATGTTTGTAGAAATTTGGACCAGACGGTGGCGGGGGGACGACACGTGACACTCGCTATCTGCGCGATGAGATCACAGAACTGGAGGAACACAACCAGCAGCTGAAGGAGGAACTGAAGGACCTCAACAGGGATCTGAACAATGAGAAGCGTGCTGCGGAGAAGGTGCTAAGGCTTGACTATCGCCTATTTTGTCCTTGTATTACTAGCTGCCGATCTCGCCACTCGGCCGTTTAGGCGGTGGTAGCGCAGTGGTAGAACAGTTGGACTTCGGAGCCAAGGTTCCAGGTACAAATCCCGGCCCGGGGGCCCGGCATCAATGTTCGCGAAAGTTACCTTTCTGACGCGATATTGATAGGATGCGATGT
>JAUTBT010057116.1:0-15169 GCA_032361225.1 Lepetodrilus schrolli | reverse complement strand
TTCGCGAACATTGATGCCGGGCCCCCGGGGCGGGATTTGAACCTGGAACCTTGGCTCCGAAGTCCAACTGTTCTACTTCTGCGCTACCACCCGCCCCTACGAGAGTCGTAACTCCTATGCGTAAATATGGAGTTACGACTCTCGATAGTAGCACTATACGTACGATCGTTTTGTGGCACGCTACCCACAGTACAGATCTATAATCGGTAACCTTATAATCATCCAAAGTTGGCGATTTCCTATGGATAGCTATCAAATACGATCTAGAAGTAAACCTGCAATATGGTTTAACAACAGGGGGAAAACAATTTATTATTATTGTTATACACAAACTAAATAGAGAAGTGCAATGAACTGGCAACTAACAAAACGCTCCTGCATGAAATATATATGCCACATCCAATTGAAAGATGATACGGCCATAAACCGGTAGCAAAAGCATGACAAACGATCGCTACTTTATAATAATGTACATAATCGATCGAGTAGAGTGCTAAATTCCAGGTGTGAATGTTTTCAATATGCAAATCGAACTTCTAGGATGAGATGTTGCAAAATATAAAATAATTCACATGGCAACAATCTTAATTCTGATCTTCTATATTTATTATATAGCTCTATTACAAAAAAAATGTTTTGGTTCTGTTGTTGTTGAAAAAAAAGCTTGTATTATAATTATTATAAATAACAGCACTCTAGCAGTTACTCCAAATTTATATCATGCAAATATTAAAGGACGAATATTTGAAACACGTGTGGTGAACTGATCTATCAGTCACTAGGCCTTAACGGAGGTGAACAATTCAACTGAACTATCAGTCATCAGGCCTTAACGGGTTAAATCCGATTTCATGAAATTGTAAATATGTATACTTTTCCCTGTACCCCTCGGGAGAAATATGAAAGAGAAACATTTTATTTTAACGTTGTGTTATACATTACTGGTACCTAGAATTACAGTACCTCCATCAATGAGATATGGAGCTTTACCTGTGGTCCTTTTATTGTCATCGATAACGTGTGGGCGCGCGCGTTTAAGCAAGAATAATACATGTAATTTGCATGATATAATCAATTACAATTTTCTCTACAAAAAAAATATATTTCAACGTATTTAGCTAGTCTTCATATGCATCGTGTACACATGGGATACTATACAGTGCACTCTGGCAATACCGGCACTTGTTGGGACCAAGATAATTTGCCAGTTTTGAGAGTGCCGGTATATTCAACTAATGTAAAACCGGGACTTTGAAATTATGCCGATATACGCAGATTGCCGCAGTACAAAGATGCCGGTATTGCCAAAGTGCACTGTATATATCACGTTTCCTTGCCGAGATATGATGTCTTTCATTCACCTCGGCAATGGAAGACTATCGGAACGATTCAGAAGTACACTAATTATTCCTGTTTGTCTATCACGGCTAATTTGTTCTCATTTAGCCGTGGAATAACCGTGGTTTGTCAACACCGTTGGCATTGGTAATTCATTAGAACGACATCCCGGGATGCCAGAGTACTGCTGATGCTTGGCAATTGTTTTGTATATTTATAGATGCTGACTACATACACGCGCATAGTGTCGTCAACACAGATGTCAGATTGTGGTGGCGCGGAACACTCAATATTCAAGGTCCCCGCCCTATTTGTTATTCCATTGTACATTTCTAATGCGCCAAATTCCATTCACTCATTGATTGCTCATAGCGCTACAAAACAATGTTATTTATGGAATTTGACATTTTGATGCTTTGGTGTGAACATAACGAATTCTAATTAAACGGTAGTTGGTGCCAATTGTTTATAAAACTAAGAATGTGTATAAACTATGTACTATATAATTTTAGTATCCATGAAACGTTGAGTATAATTATATGCCTTTGTCCTTATGATGTCTCGTATCTCCACGCATCCCGTATATATCTAATAAAGTATCCAAACATTTACGTAGGTTTTAGAACCTCTAAACAAACACCACGGATTCTATAACTGGCCTAGATTCAGCAGCATGGATGACTTGAACCAATTGAAGACTTTCCATTAGTGCTGACAACTACCAGAACTTTATTTCCATAGAAATGTCTTATTTTGTTTGAATTTGGGTTTATGACCGCTTTCAAGATTAATTTTCTGCTTGTTAATTTTTTTCGGCAAAGAAACCCTACAACATCCGTAGCGCCGAGAGTTGCAGAAGACATTCGACCGCGACCGTCTGGTACTGACAGACCAAGGATAATTACTGCACTGTGACAGTACAAATATAGCATCGCAAGTGGTCTTTGCTTGCTTTACGAATATTCTTACTCTATCTCTATCCCTTAAAATTAGTTCACAATGAGTCTGTGACGCTTCATGTCGTCATCAAAGTCTTGCCAACACTCGCAGCAATCGACAATGCAATTATCCATTGCAATAATACGGAAACGAGAGCTCACATAACAATCACAGCAGGTTCTCTACGCTAAATTGTGGTTCAACTAAACCTCATTAAAACGTACAATCCAGAACGTAACAGCGATGGATTTTCGATCTTGAATAATAAAATCCATGGGTAGTGGAAATGTTCCACAACGTCATTGACGTCGACAACGCCGGCAGTTGACTTACGTAAAACACTCCACGCGGACCGGAAGTGAGAAGTCCGTGCTAAGTGGTGTATGGTATTCCAATCCTGTCAATCAATAGCTCGACGGGACATCTCGCAGACAGCGTTCTGTATGTACAGTTCACAAACCACCCGACAAATATCGTGTACGTGATTGAACGCCGAGTGAAAATCTGTGCTAGCATTCCCTGTAGCTGAATCATGGCGCTGTTCTGTTTCGGTGTCTTGACCATTTTGTTATTTTCACTTGGATATGTGCATGTTACTGGTAAGTATTTGTGGAAATTAATATATTACATTAATGGAAACATTTGAGTGTACGTTACGAGTGTTTAGAAAAACGTGGGAGTACTTCAAAATTAAAGTTTGAGTACTTGGATAGAAATATGCGAACTTTTACTTGAAATCAGATATGTGAATCATGAGAACGCTGAAACAAATATGTGAACTTTTACTTGAAATCTGAATTATGAGTACTTTGAAACAAATAAGCGAACTTTTAATTGAAATCAGGTCCATGTATGTGCAATTTTACCTCTGGCCATTCAAAGGTGATGGATGGATATATACATTGTTACCTATTTGTAAGCTGAAATCCTTCATAGATTTATCTAGCTATTCGTTTTATACACTTTGGTTTCTTAGTAGGCATCAAGGAAATACATAGATGGATGTTCATAGTAATATTTAGGAAGATACTTTATCCTTAGCGCGGAATATAATGGACAAATTAATATAAAGTGACACTCTTCTTCGACATCGTGCAAGTTACAAAATACGTAATATATTTCATCACGTGGTAAACGTGCGCTGCCGTGTCTACCTGTTTAAAAACATAAACAATATGAAGACAATCTTAGTCTTGACAAGGCTGTTCTATGTTAGATATTTCTGAAGAATATCTTTCAAATTCAAATCTTACTTTATATCCCTTGCATATATAGTGAGATGGAGTCCTTTAACTGAACACACCAAGATGACGTATACGTGTCACGAAGTCTCTGTTCTAACTGTTTTGCAAATACTGGAACGTGAACATCAAAAGGGCTTATGAACATGCCATAATAGTATACTTAGGACTGAGCACGCACTTAAGATACTTACATGTCAAGAGCATAATCCTTTAGTAAGTATTTGAACACTTACATGGCGAGAAATACACATGCTTGGCTACTTATTTCACAGGATTGAATGACCTGACGAAATGTAAATAAAACGGATTGTTCGGATTGTGTATACAATTTTCGATGGTTTCTGAAATAAAAGTCATTTGAGAATATGATGTTATTCAGCGCTGATGTCATTGGCGTTACCCAGTTTACATAATCTATTGTATCTCGATATTGTTGTTCCTTGGAGTGTCCTCGGTGACAGCCTCTAGCTTTCCCTGCTTACCATAAGCTACGTTTCATATGAGTACTAGTATCTGGTCCCGTCCCCTGACTATACCCATATAAAAAGTAGCTTATGGTCAGCTTGCAGATAATGCTAGAAGAATCTCGAGCTACCTTGGTGGGTGTCCACATTTGGTGGGTATCTTTGGTGGGTGTCCTTGGTGGGTGTCATTGGTGCGTTGAACAGCAAAATTCAAGTTACACATGCGTATAACAATAATACCAATGTTTTCGCTGTTATGGTATACGCTCTGCTTGGTATGAGCAAACACTAACGCAAAAACGTCGAAATGACTGCACGCTTCTTCTATTTCTATATTCTAAATTGTACGTAATATGGACATGTCTTCTTAATTAATTATATAAATAAACACATTAATTGACAATGGTGAGATGAGGTTTTATTGCAGGAAAATTAATAGGCGTTATATAATATTAATATATTTCCATAACATACTTTTCTGAGAGAGATGAAATTATGGAGTCATCCATGGCGAACACCGCTATTATAAATACACATTAAAATTAATCAAGCAGCTCCTAATTTAATATATATATATATAGCGCTAAATCCACGCTCGAAAGCATGCTCACAGCGCTACATTATTACCCAGGTCAATGGATATGTGTGCCCTCAATTCAACAAAACGTTGTTCGTGGTGTGTTCCCGTGAAGATTGTTTGCATCTATAATGACGTTTTACGTATTAATTCTAACACATGTCAATGTATTGCAACATACTCAAATTAATGGTGTATGTATAACATGTATAGGAAAAGCATATATTCATACAAGGGTACAATATATTTTGCTACATTTACAGGCTTCATACCGTAATCTATTGTTTTAATGAGGTTAATATTTCGATCTATAAATATCGGGCATATTTTGGGCAAGCTTAAAATATAATTAACGTTTTCTGTACAGATATATTACATTTGTATTAATTGCTTTCCAGATGTATATGATATGTATAATCAGTTATATGTTAGCTAAATATATTACAACACATGATTACATGTATTTAGCACATAACATAGGAGTTTGGGAGTGCAATAAACCCATGCTATAAATATGTTTTGCCCGATTGGATTTTAATTTTGGAATAAGGTAACGGATACCCGATGGTAAAAGTGAATATTCGGAATTAAAAATATGTGGGTCATCAACAATTTATAAAGCGAATGGATAGTACACGTTTTTCATAAACACCAGATGGTGAATACTCTCCCTAAACAAAGAGAAGCTCACTCCCATATCGGTGAAGCTGCTGACCATGTGATGGGGTTGGATAGTGTTCTATGCTGATGAAAACAAAATCAATAAATAAAATCCTTGCGTAAGTATAACATGTTTCAAGATGCCTGTGGTCTGTAGGTATTATTTCATAGGGTATTATATAGTGGCATCTTCTACAGCTGTGTGATGTACAGACAAACTGCAATGGGTCTAGTTGTGACCGAATATCAAATGTAAGAACATGTTTAATGTCGTACCATGTACCATTGTGAGTGGTTAAATGGAATAAAGTTGATTGATTGATCACTTAGAACAATACTGTTAACAGAACATTTTGCCGTTCGTATTTTAAATGTAATTGCATCTCACCTACATCGAGTTCAATGGAGATCCTATAACTGACTAGACTTATAACTGTCCAGTTATAGAACACAGCTATTATCAGCTGATTGTGTAGTATTTTACTATTTTATACTACGAATTAATGGTGAGATAGTGACGCATGGTCTGAGTACTACGGCTGGCTGATATCTCATCGTCCCATCTATGTAGTAACTCGTCCATTGGAGCCTTTAGTATTTTATCTATGAATAATAGAAATGCCTTCTCTATTGTACTTGCTTCCTAGATCATTAGGCGACGTGAATAGACCGCAACAAAAGTCGGATAGTTCAGCTTTATTTCACGAATACGCTTGTTAATTATGTGTATGGTACTTACGTTAATTAAACGTCTTAGTTAAGCTGTGCGTAAAGTTACGTGCAGTTGGGGAATATTAGGTAATATTTCCCCTGTGACACGTGACAACTGAAGCGTGACTTCGCCACGTTGAGTTCCATTCTGATTTTCGTCGCGTATTAAAGTAGTTGAGTGCATGAGGCTGATGAACGTGCGTGCATCTAATAGATCTACAGTTTCCTAGTTACACAAAGCGTGCAATGCTAAAAGCGTAATTAATATTTATGTGCATCTCGTTGATCAATCAATACCTTTACCCCTCATTGCTCCTACAGCTAATCCTGCCTACCCTTAATCTGCCTACAAAATATAAATTCACGTGATTTCTGCAATTTACTTAATTTATTTGCTCCAACAATTGTGTTTCCCAACCGTTAAATTGTCATGTCCATGGTATGCCTACACGTGAAGTACATGCAGAAAAAAATATCAAGTAAGAAAGAAGTTGGTGCATCATGTCTTCTGACAACAGCCACGCTGTAGTACTACTAATAATGATAATGATAATAATAATAATAATAACAACAACAACAACAAGAAGACTTCTTGTAATGCGCTAGGCTCCACACCGGTGGTATGCTCAAAGTGCAGACATAAACAAATATGTTTTTAAATGGCGTTTCTAGAGGAAGGGAGTTCCATTTTCTGCTGACTGATAGGTGAGAGTGCGATATCCAACTGTATAACAGTATAACAACGTTATTTTGTGGTTTATTTTGGGTGATGTAAGTGCTGGGGGGGATGTGAGCTGAGAGGTGAGAGTATACAGGGTCGATCTGGTGTGACACCTTAAAAGAAATAACAATGGTGATCAGTCCTCGATTTATTCGTGTGTGTCCAGCTTGTTTGACGAAGAGATGACCAGCCAACATATAGGGAAGACTACTAGCGGGTTATATAACAATTAATTAGAACCATCCCTCACTTCTCTGTCTCTGGTCGATCGACGTTGCACGTTGGGCGAAAGTTATATAACCATGACGTTATAATTATCTCTGGCGGAGTGTGGTTCTACTCATGTATGGTAACGTTAATTACTGATAATTGGCAATTCGTTACGCCATAACGACTATTTGATTATGGAATTAATGTTAGTTAAATATACCCCTGTGATAATAACATTACTGACAGCAGGCCAAGCATATTACAACTGGCTCAGTACACCATTTTATTATTGAACTAATGTTAGCTAAATATACCCCTGTGATAACAGCAATAGTCACGACAGACAATTACTTTCATAGGATTTTATTAATGTATGAATATTTTTACGACCTTGTATGTATTACATATTTACGTGGCTCTAACGTGGTAATTACTATTATCAGACATTGCAATAAACTCTATTATAAATACTGAAGAAAATTCGCAGATTGGAAGTACATGTATTCGTAAGGAAACAACGAAGAAAACATCATGAAGGGAATCGCTGTTATCATCCTTGTACTGATCGTCATCTGTGGTAAGTAGCATTAATATACCCGTGCAATAATATTGATTCCAACATTTGATTTGAAGAGTTCTGACAAATACCAATAATGAAATCATTGTGAAAATAAAATATGTTTATATATAGCAATTTAGTAAATATTTTGAGTAAAGTCTTCACTCTGTCAGTGAACTATCTTTCTGGCATTTACGTAATTAATCATAATTACTATTAAATCGAAGTCCATACAACCTATAGAATGTGTATATGTTGCTGCGTGTGCGTGCGTGTTGAATATGCACATAATTTACACCGTTTTTGCCGAATATGCACATTATTTACACTGTTTTTGCCGGGGTTTTCTAAACATATTCCTAATTTTGCCATATATTATGTAAAATAGCATAGTATTTATTAAACGTTTACCAAATTACCTTGAAATAACCATTAATGAGAATGCAATTCAAGTAAGTCTATGAGAACAAGCAAGTATAAAGATATTTCGTGTATCATGCTACTTTGCCTGACTAATAACTATGCACATTAGGAACCTCTGATCGTGTGTGACTCACATTAGGAACCTCTGATCGTGTGTGACTACTATTTATAGCTGCTACTATATGGAAATAGTAAACAAAATGACAAATACGATCGGAAACTAGATGTGCTAATCGAGCGCATTTAATATATGTTTACAATTTGTAATAAGAATTATACTTAAAGTTGTTTCTTTTCCTTTGTGGTATTTATCAATGCGTGAAGAGGTTTACAATCTACTGACCTGAATGTATTTCTACGCGTAACTTAAAATGTCGATTCACACTTTTACTAATAGAGAAGTATTTAAGTTTGACATTAGATGATAAAGAGATTATTAACCGAGTGGCTTTAGATATCGTCTATATCCTGCACTTAGGGGTAATCTAGCTGAAGCTCATCTAATACAAAGATTATCCCTAAGTGCAGGATATAGACGATATCTAAGACACTCGGTTAATAATCTCTATATATCATGCAGTTCTTCATGCAATTTAGTTAATAATTAATAATGACAATTTGAAATAGTGACGATATTACAGCATTCAATAACTCTCATGTTTCTAAGTAATGTCACGTGTTTAACATTTTCTTCATTGACACAGGCTCGAACGCGTCCCACAATACGGGATCATCGTCATCGTCTTCAAGCGGTAGCCGCAGACGGTACGGAACTTCCATAAACCACGACCACATATAACACTAACTATGTATCGTTGTATAGTTTGGCATGGAATAAAAACTTCAATTTCTTATTGTGTATACAGCCTAACCAAATTATTACATGCATGTTTTGGAGCACCATTAAATGTGTTTATATATCTATTACTAAATATTTTGAGTAAGTATTATTTTATGCAGAGTGGTG
This sequence comes from Lepetodrilus schrolli, assembly GCA_032361225.1. NCBI lineage: Eukaryota > Metazoa > Mollusca > Gastropoda > Lepetellida > Lepetodrilidae > Lepetodrilus > Lepetodrilus schrolli. The sequence goes on along the minus strand of JAUTBT010057116.1, from coordinate 6,356 downwards.
GCGTCCGAATTATATTTTTTTTGTAATACGAATACTTGTCATAGTTTACTTTGAACTACATATCATGCCGGTATTAAAGTAACACAACATACCCAAGTAAGAAAGGAAATATTAATAACAGTCAAATACATACTACACGGTATTGCGATCATAATCGATGGGATCGCATCAGTTGTACAAACCTGCCAACCCCAAAGCGAAGGTGAGAGTAGCATTCCGGACCAACTGAGCGTAGGAAATGCTATTTGAGAGTAGCACATTATATTATTGCGGAAGTTCATTGTTTACATTAACAACATGAACAAATATTCAAAGAAATAACAAATTACAGATAATCTTCCATGTATTTATTATGGTTACTTCAGATTATTCGGTGTCAATTCAAAGTGATAATGGAATAGCATTTCAATGCATAACTACATATATATTTGTCACTATTAAAAATAAATTAAAAAAACCTACTAAAACACTATTAAATATTTGTTACCGTGCACGGTAACTGAGGGTCTTGCAGAAGAACAAACTTTATGCAGGAAGCAAGTTGAAGACTAATCTAAGATAGCTGCTGTCATGGTTCATATACATGTAGTAGTAATATACAGTTGTTCATATAGTAGTATTAAGGAATATACAGTTATCTTTGATAATTACTATTCGATATCTCTGAAATCATAACCAGAATGCGCGAGTTATTTTTGCAAATGTAACTAACGGACTATCGTTAATTTAACACAACAACTATAACAAATAGGCCTATGTACTATGTAACATGTAACATGTAACATGTAATATGTACTATGTAATATGTAACATGTAATATGTATATCTGAAGAAAGTATAGACGGAAAGCGTCTAAACAGGTTCATGTCATCAGACGCGTCCAGATGATGATACAAACACGTGGCTTTTTCTTTTCACGCGCTCGAAACTTCTATGACCATAGCATGTACTGTAGAGTAAATACTATAAAACAATATTTGTGCGGAATTATTATGAGCAGTCAATATTGGGCGAATAATTTAATTACGCTCTCAGCGATGGACGACATGAATGATATGATACACGCATGCTAAATTAAACAATCTAATTCATTGTTATTCATTTTTATTTAGCTTTAGAATGCGAGTTTCCTGGTGATGTCAGAGTTATTTCTTTTACCTAATCTTGTTAAAAAAATAAGCCTACTCGCGATAAGTGATAGACCGGTTGCTCCATCCATCGCTAATTACTGAAGAGATTTGTAACTGGTTGCATTTGAAGTCATATAGTGCTTGTATTTATAAATTGTCATTTTTAAAAACAATTTCAAGTGTGTGTAATGTCATTCTCGCGAACATGTCAATAATAGCATTTGCGACTAATTTATGCCCGCGAAAATAAAGCGTTTTACAGTAAACTGTGTGTAAATTTCATTCGATATCTTAGACAAAATTCATCATATGCCAACGTTAAATTTTGCTAATGTCACGATGCATACTACTAGCATGTCACTAAATTAATATATCTGATGTAGGCCCTATAATAATATATCTGATGTAGGCCCTATAATAATATATCTGATATAGGCCCTATAATAATATATGGAGAAAGTATAAACGGTAAACTTCTAAATGACCAAAGATTTGTATGTCATAAAAATTCTTTCTTGAAAAGGCATCCAATTCACATCATGTTACAAACACGTGGCTAAAGACATGATTTACTTCAGAGGTATTTATGGCAAGAACTGCTCCCACGGGGAGCATGAAATGGTACCATTAAGACAACTACACAGCTTGACAATAAAATAGATATGCACATTTAACATTACAGTCAAATGTTAAGGGACCATCAAGTGTCCTCTCTTGTTATAGATATTAGATTGTGAGGCAAGGCTGAAATAGACTGGTAGCATGTCTCCTTTATGTTATTATTATTTTATTATTGTTTATGTTAAAATGTTTTTATCTAGAATATCTACAATACTTAATTTTTATTTTATTTTTGTACTTTTTTATTTTTTTCCTATTCTATCACCGAACCCCTGTGGAGTACTGCTGTAAAATAAATACTAGCGTCGACAAATACAGCATACTTTAAACTTTAAAGTAATATGTTATTAAATTAATATTAATGCTGAGCGCCAAGCCGGGGTACAACGAGTACATGTACCATCTTTTAACATCTTTTGGTACGACGCAACCGCAGATCGTTTTATCGCCACCATCAGTTTGTATATATACCAATACACGTGATAATTAATACCAGTACACGTGATAATAAATACCAGTACACATGATAATACCAGTACACATAATTAATACCAGTACATGTGATAATAAATACCAGTACACATGATAATAAATACCAGTACACGTGATAATTAATCAGTAATTTACCGGAATATCTGACGGTAAACTGAAATGCTGGTACAAGTGAACACACACATTAGTAATACTATCTAATGTTAGTTTAGTCTGTAAATTCATTGGCGACTTTCAATTTGAAAAATATAGTAGCTTAAACATTCTACGTGGTTGCCCAGATAAACTACAAATGTCCACCGTTAAGTTTGTTTGCTTGCCCAACTAAATTTTCCGCTCTACATAAGACCCATTGGTTCTAATCTTGCGTAAATCCAATTATCTAGTCTGGATATGAAGTAAATTAAGGTTCTTACAGAAAATAACGATGTCTAATCGAATAGATTCCGGTTTTGTGCGGTGTTCACTACAATATACTGGCCGAAAAAGCATCTGGTGTTCTACATGTGTATAATAAAAAATATATAACCTCAACAAAAGAATAATGCACTGGAATGGGTCTAGGGAGAATCAGTTCGATTGCAAAGCATATTCCTGCTTGATTTTAGTTTGAACATTTCCTCAAAGAAATCGCAATGTTAATCACTTGGATAATCACGTTTGGTCTGAACACGCCTTCATTCAAATTTCAAAAGAAATATTTTAACAGAAAAGCAAAGTTATTTAAGACTTTTCAAGGCCTTGAAAATTGATTATTAAATGTAAGACTTTTCAAGGATTAGCGGGAACCCGGTGACAGTCTGATAATTGAGACTGCTTTCCAGTTAAATATGCTGTAGTGACTTGTATATAACTTCCAGCTAATTAACATTTTAAAAGAAATATACGTTGATGACTTATTTGTACTGAGCGTAGCAATTTTGACTTCAGCGTAACAGTGTAGCAAATCCCATCTGAGCGTAGGCAACTGTATGTGATGTAGTATAACTCATCTGAGGGTAGAAAATTACACTCAAATCATAGCATTTGTCTCTACAGGCCATGTAGTCTCAGTTGATTTACTCCAAACCGTAATGTAGAACCCTGGATGCCATTACAAAATTAACATAGTATATGATTACAAGATTGATACCTGTGACACTTGACTGGCACTGTAAGCAGCCACTCTTATTTTGTACCTGTGACACTTGACTGGCCTTGTAAGCAGCCACAATTAATATGTACCTGTGACACTTGACTGGCCTTGGAAGCAGCCACAATTAATATGTACCTGTGACACTTGACTGGCCCTGTAAGCAGCCAGTTGTTTGAGGTATTCCTTCTTAGCCACTTCAGTTTTCTTCTTGTACACATTCTTGTTGTCGACATCTAAACCGTCCCACATTGAGGCTACAATCTTTGACACATCGCCAAAAGTCTTGTTAGGGCTCTGGCCTTTAATAGCAGCCTGGGTGTCGCGGAAAAACAAGGCGTAAGCTGACACAGGTCTGAAATGTTAAGAAGTTATTGTAATGTACAAAAACATCCATTGCCTAATGCAGATGATGTTCTACAAAATAGTCTTGTTCTATCACACGACACTGTTTCCACTCATTGGGCAACATCACCCATACCCTCAGGAAAGCAAGGTCATTTCCACGACAGTGGGTCAGTGCAGACCTGTTTTTCCCATGAAGTATTTGGAATAATTCAACCAGCAAAGCATAATTTTCAAGTAAAGGTTCAAGTATGAGAATGAGGTCTTAGGGTCTTAGTAAGTAAGACCGACATCGCTGTTGAGTAGCCATGAATGACTAAGTTGGGGTGAAGTTGGAAGTCACATGGCTTTCTTGCCTTAGTCATAACCAAATCGTTTTATCTTCAGTCAGCTATTTGGTCCAGTGGTACTGACACTTGAATCAAGATCTGTTTTGACTGGTTCAATCCCAGGTTTGGGCACATGTATTTCATGAAGTTTGGGCACATGTATTTCATGAAGTTTGGGATATTTCCTCCCAATCAAGTGCACCCAGTAGGTACATCACAGTCAAAGGAAAGTGTAGGTTTGTTTCTCATCTACCGACTTTCTGCGAAAAAGGGAAGGTCATAGAGAATCTCAGCTGAGTGTATATTGATGTTGCTGTTTATCATACAACTTTTATCAATGAGTAGATTTTAATTACACGAGTGATTTTAATTATCACTTTTCCCATTGAATGCAAAAGTTGAGTCATTCACTGTTAAGTATATAATAAAAAGGAATAGATTTGAGAAGATGAAGATTTCAAGACACAATACAATAAAACAGTGAAATATTCCCTATGTTAATATGTATGTGTTCGCTTCTAGGATACCAGGCACTCATGTTCTTGTTTTGGGACTATAAAGAGAGAAACAGATTGAACACAAAAAACAACATCTCAAAGTACCATATGCAAAACTGAAAGGTGATTTCCAAAATATATAGGAGGATTTATTGCTAGAAAATTGGAAAAACACTTTTCAGTTTAGTAACTTACTTCTGTGGTTCATTTGGATCTTTTTTTTTCTTCTTCTTGGGTGTTTTCTGTTTTTTAGCAGACGTTGTTGCAGCTGGTGCTGGGGTTGTCTTGGGTGCTGCTGTTACAAACTGTTGTAGCGGTGTGGAGACTGTGGTGACTGCCAGTGCAGACAGCGGTGCTTGTGATGTTACTGATGTTGCTGCTCTCTTCAGTGACATCAACTGTTCATTTAGAAACGGCCATATTCAATATTTCAATGCATCCAATGAGTGCTCCAGATAAGCTGTGTATTTGCGTAACAGATGCAAACCAATTACAGAATATGACTACCCAATTGTTTTTAAAGGAGAAAATTATCACCTGTATTTTCTATAGTCATAGTATTTTCTATATTTTCTATAGTCATAGTATTTTCTATACTCATAGTATTTTCTATATTTTCTATAGTCATAGTATTTTCTATAGTCATAGTATTTCTTTTCTATAGTCATAGTATTTTCTATAGTCATAGTATTTTCTACAGTCATAGTATTTTCTACAGTCATAGTACTTTTTTCATACAAAAGTTTGCACATCAGTTTTTCTGTTCACACCTCGATGAACGTACAAAAATATTGCAGTCAATCCTTGTAAATAAATTACTCAACAAATGGGTGGAGATTTAATGAATCTAGTGGCCTAATAATGAATTGTAACTAATATTTTGTAGAGTGGAGCATTAATAACTTCAACAAACAGTCAGTGATGCATCCCGACCAGTCACCTGAGGTAGTAAACATATTTTTTGCTCATTTTAAGTATGAATACAATACTTTTAGTAATGTGAGTAGTTGAGATTTCTGGGATTCACTGTAACTGTACCGATACCTCAATGAATGTAAAATAAATGGCAGTAAGTCATTATACAAATAATTCAACACATTCGTGAAGAATATAATAATTCTATTGAAATGAGCTCAGAAGCAGTTAGTCAGTCATTTGGCCACGACGTTGTCACGTCATAGAGGAAGCTACGGTGTCATTTGCGTCACAGTAGAGCTACGTCACAGTAGAGCTACGTCACAGTAGAGCCACGTCACAGTAGAGCCACGTCAAAGTAGAGCCACGTCACAGTAGAGCCACGTCACAGTAGAGCTACGTCACAATAGAGCTACGTCACAGTAGAGCCACGTCAAAGTAGAGCCACGTCACAGTAGAGCTACGTCACAGTAGAGCTACGTCACAGTAGAGCCACATCACAGTTATTGACGACATTTGTGTCCTGTTTGCGCTGAACTTTGTGCAGTTATCTTGATTTTTTAGTACAAATTTGTCATTTCAAAAGTACACCTTTGGTGGTAGTGGCCCGAGAAAATTTTGTTTATCAAAGTACGAATGTGTTGTGTTATGATCACGTTGACCAATCAAATTGTCGGATTCACTCTATATGTATTTATTAGATAATGAACAAGGAGCGGAATAGAGATCATATACTGTGTAAGTCAAGATGACTCGGTTATAGATTTGGAAGTTGGAATGGCAATCAGAAACTGTTTTTGTTGTTTGTTTTTTTTTAAATTGGGGTTTTAAGTCGCTTTCAAGATTCTTTCACTTATATCACTTGTCAGTTTAGGGCAGGAGGAAACCCGCAACA
>JAUTBT010057095.1:0-15172 GCA_032361225.1 Lepetodrilus schrolli | reverse complement strand
TGCAAGCAAGCCACAGCCCATCTAATAGAGGACTATGTTTTCTGACGTCACTTCCACAAGTTGCTCAACCAGGAAATTAATAATTGTAGTCTGAGGCCACCTCGCCCAGTATTCCGCAAGCTTATTAAATATTTCATTTGTTTATAATACTGAAATAATAATCTACATCATACTTTGCACATTTGATCCATACAACTCAAGGTTTTGTAAACAAATCCTCAAGTGAAATTTGAGCTTGTGCATGAAATCGTACTCCAAAAGTTTCGTAATCCCGGGGCCTCGTCTGTAGGAGAAGAAATCTGGTCTGAAGAAGCAGAAATCTGGTCTGGTGGAGAAGAAATCATGTCTGGAGGAGGCAAACTGGAGGAGGAGGAGAGGATGTACTTCTTCAGGTGTCTTAATATTGTATCTTGCAAATTTCCAAATGTATTCCAAATAATATTCAGAACGACATGGGATAAAAAATATACGGATGAGCATTGGGAGGACAGTAACACATTTGGGGATAAGCTGTTTGACAGACACACAAGTGCATCCAAAAAGAAGGACTATATTGACAACATTATTATTAAAGGAGAGACATCAACATGGGACATGACCACCTTGTTTCGTGTGTATGACCAATATACACTAATAGTTGATAAAAAGACAAAAAAGTATGTTAAAGCTATAAAAAAAGTCAGAAATGCCTATAATCATAGTTGTTCCTTGCGCATGCGCATTGGTAACGATGATTATAAAGATCATTTGGATTTATTTGAAGAGGTATTCAGATATTTTGGACTGAACGTGGAAGAGCTCAACAAGGTGCAAAGTTTGAACCTGACCGATTCTGAAGTACTCGAGCTGGTGCAAAATGGTGAGTTGAGACTGTATTTTATAGTTCCACATAACGCACAAACACACAGACACGCACAAATATGAAAATATTGAAAACCAGTGGGACCTGTCGAAAATGTAGCTTGCTGTCCAATATACTTGTGTAGACAAGTCAAATGTACATACTTTGAGGTGAAATATGTTTGACAATGAAATATGTCAACAAACCATGATTGTATGCCTTTAATAAGTATGTGTAAATAAATGTACATGTCATTCGAACGCTGTTACACACGTAAGAAAATTTACACCAGGAGGTCATGCAAATGTATTTTTGCATGTGTGTAAATTTCCCCTGTATGTAATTGGTGTCATGCGAACACATAGCAACATTGCATACATGTGCTTTTTCAGTTTGGCAGGTTTAATGCATAGAATCACATATATAAATGGTAGTTTTGGACAGAATTTGAGCTAATGTAAAGTACATTCATTTCGCATACATGTCCTAGCTTTTGTATCTTAAACTAATTTTTTACCGCTCCACGGTAGAATAAAGATGCTTGACGCCCATTGACAATGCAAACTTATATGGAAAAGAGTATACCGGTATACCCTTCAACATTCAGAGTCACCGGAAATATATTAAACTACATTCTCCACAAAGTAATTACTAGGTATGGAAGTTCCTTGAGGTTGTTTACATTTACTCACCCTGCTTAAGCGACATGCGAACGCATAGCAAATATATTTTTGCGTACATATGTATAGTAGTATTTACATATGTGCAACTTTACACCCCTGATTAAAATGTTGTGCATGCGAACAGGGTATTAGCTACTAACGTAAATTTAATGGTTTTATACCCTGTTTGCATGCACGACATTTGCTATGGGGTGTAACGTTCCACAGGCAGGTGCTTACCACGTGCGCGTGACTTTAGAGCCTAGCTCATGCCATGACATAGCACTCGCCTCACTGCTCCAGTCCACCCAACTGTGAATGGGTACCCGGTAGAATAAGATGGAATTGTAAATAAGCCTAATAACCTTCTAGCACCTTAAATGACAACTTGGGTTGTATATTCCCCAGGGAGTTCATACGGTGAAATGAGTGCACTGACCAAGATAATAATGTAGTGCTGTGAGCAATCTTTGGAGCATTTATTTGGTGCGATATAAATATGCACATTATTATTAAATTCAAGTGATTGTATGTCTGTAATAAGTTGTGTATTATTTATTACAGTCAAAGTAGTGAATGCAGTAATACTCCATGATGAAGAGGAAGAGGAAGAGGAAGGAGCAGTGAAGTTGGCCGAACATCTTAACAATGCCATTGTGAGAAAGAACATAAAAGCAAGCGTTGTCGCTGAAACAGATGTGGTACTTCCTGGACAATCGTATATAGATGGTCTTACCAGATGTCTCACGGAATACGAAGTTGTATTTTACTTTTTAAATCCAGACTCACAATCCAATTTGACCAAGTTTCAAAATTCTGTGGCAGAGTACAATGGTTATGTTGAGAAAGGTTATCAATGTGTGGCTGTGCTAACAAATAGGGGCCTTGAAGCTGAAGACAAGCTGCCTATTGCAAAAAGCTACAAATTCATCAAGTACTTCCAATATGAAATGACGGACAGTGCTGAAGTCACGTTTTTAAATTGCCTACAAAACCACAACAAGTTCCGAGCATTAAGATGATTCAGGAACCATCATTTGAGGAAATACGATACTCACTCATTAAAACCATGTTTGATGTTATCACCTTGATGTGAAAATGGTAAAATCCATTCAATTTCAACAGTTGATATATTTAAATACGGGTCATATTCCACGGTAATGTTTTTACCTAAATAGTAAATTTAAGATTGTAATAGAAAACATTTCAAGCTGGTTTCTCCGATTTCAGTTATTTACCCTCAATGCATAACAATATCAAAAACATATGGCCATATATTATTCACATTTTACTGTAGTTCTAGCAAGGTATCGGGGCGATATAATATAATTAAGTATATCATAAATAGGATATTTCATGTGTCTAGTGAAATTGCATGTATCTCTCATCTCGTAACGTGGGAAAACTGAAATTTTCGTTAAAATATCTCCTTTCCCACGTCACTTGATGAATTACACATACCTAGCCAGACAGACAGAAGTTTTATTCTCTTAAATCAAGGTTCTTGATAAATCAAGATTGCTTACTGGTAAATATGCAGAATAAAAGTATAATTTATAACAATTACTGTTATTGACAAGCAGTACTTTGAAAATAAGTGTGCATTCAAATCTGAATAATTTATATTCACTAATTGTTGACAATTATATTGATCAATTATTTATTTATATATATAATCTCTAATTATTATTATATTTATATTGGACCCGACCGACTGGCCAAAATATTAAATTATAAGTATTTATTTTTTCGACCGCCCGAGCCAAAATGATCACAGAAAAATCCGTAAACAGGAAATTAAATAACTATGGGCTTGGCGTGAAAAAAAATTTAAAAAATTATTATCAACTTTTGCTAAACAGTCGAGAGAAGCAGTAGTAAAATATCAATTGGTGCCATTGAGTAGCGGATTGTCCGAGTCACTATAACTCTGTGTGTGTGTGTGTGTGTGTGTGTGTGTGCGCGCGCGCGCGAGCGTGTGTATTATTAGTAATTATGTTTAATACTACTATACAACTAGTGCTACTAACATTATTATTATTATTATAATTATTATTATTGTTATGTTGCTGCTGCTAATAAATTAAGGTTACTTGTACTTATAGCCTACTAGGCCAACTAGTGTTATGATGTTGTTGATTAACAACTATTTATCAATGTCTCTCAAAGAATAGATAGTGGTTGTTCCCGCCATTTACATGCAAACATTCGCTTATAATGCGGACGCTGTGAATTTATTGAATTCCTGACTCGCGGGAAATAGACGACAGGTCAAAGGTGAGTCTGCTGAGATGTGGCACGTGCAGAAAGTAACGTACTCTTCTCGATAAAGCATTCCCAACTGAAACACCGCACGCACGTTGAGGATAGCAACATTATCACAATCGATATAGCTCTCTTCATTTTGTTAATTCATTTTGAAGATTTGGATAGGCTCTGTATAATATTTACTGCGGCAATATTAAAGCATTAATATGGTGGTAAGAAGTCTAATAACGGCATATAATAAACCATTGTAAATGAGTATAAGGTAGGCTACGATAGGACCTGGTCGATCTCTTACACCCCCCCCCCCTTTACTATGCTATACATGTGAGTCTTAAGCCTTATTCTTCTTATATTTCATGGTCCATACCGGGCACGTATATGCTCCCATATCGGCAGCTGTAGCCGGTCTGCTCGACTATAATAGCCTATGTGTGTGTATACTACACCAGTACGGTACATATGATATATTGGAACTCAAACAGCTGTTCAATAACCGGTTGTCTCCCTTGACTATGTTAAGTCCCGCTTCCATAGGGAAATCTGAATAATGTTTTCATGATTATTCTCTAAAAATTACAACCGTCTTTTTAACGTCAAAGTTTGCCGGTCAGCATTAAATGAACACTTCGGTAATACAATCCCTGACCACCGACGGCAGCAACATTAGAAATTCATCGACTAATATTCAACCAATCACCTAATACAACCGACAAGAACATGATTATACCTTCATCTTTCTACCTATCGCATTTATCCAGTAATTTGTCACAATTAAGGACCGACATTTTAACGCTATAGATAATATTCTACAACCGGTGTCAACGCAAAAGTGAGTCCTCGTGCATTTTTCCCGAATTTAGTAATTATGCAGAAGTACTTATTGGTAATCTGCTCATTAATACATGCACAACATTGTACATGCGTATTAAATTAAAGTAAATTAATATGTTAAATGTTATTTATGCAATTTCTAAGAATACTTGATGCATACTAACTCGCCAGCGAGCCGTAATTTGTAGATACGTGTATTTTGTCTAACACCAACCTGTATAGCCACTTACACATGGATGACATAAAGGGACAGAACTCTGTCCAGGCCTACTGGCATAGATTGAATAAATCTTGATATGACTTACTCCAACAGTAAATCGTCACAGTAGCCTATATATCGGTGAATTTATTAAAAGAAGAAGAGACCTTTGAGACCTTTTCAATACTACTCTAGTCAGAAAATACAACAATAGAAATTTACACTGACCGTACATTCGAGCTGCGACGATATTACCGGAGAAATTTCACGTTGTAGCACATTATATGATAAGATTTCAAACGAATTTTGGAATACCATTTTTTTCATATTTTTCTATAGTTGTATTTTTCTATAGTTGTATAGCTTGTTGCCCAATATATTTGTATACTTTGTATACTTTGTATACAAATGTATACTTTCAGGTAAAAATATGACCATGAAATATCTAAACAAACCGTGATTGTATGCCTTTAAGTCAAGAATACACCTGGGACGACACGTTTTGATAAGTGAAAGTGGAATTTGCCTGAGCATGTAGGTGTATTTTATATGTCGTGTCTTCATATGTTACATGCCCGTTCTCCTGTTGGATTGTCACGCACGTGCCGTTGCTGACTACTTTGACTGTTTCAAAACACTCAATGAGTTTTGGTTCGTTTCTTTGTAGCCTGCATAGCTCGGGTAGTAAAGTTAGTTGATTTGGTGTTTAAAGCCACTTTCAATATTTTTTCACTCACATCATGCTTGCATGCATATGTACTGCTTGTACTAGTCTGGATTTCCACCAGTTTTTATATTGCTAGCTCACTTGGAGGTATATTATACCGCAGATGGAACATGAATACCCTACTCAGACACAGTATACTGACTCCAAGCCGACCAGTCCTTGCTTCATCCCTTTAATGCTGAGCGCCAAGCAGGGGAACAACAAGTACCACCTTTTAATATCTTTTGGTATAGCACGACCAGAGATCAAACCCGCGACCTTCCTCACTCCGGGCCGACGCCCTAACCATTGGGTGGTAAAGCGTAGGACTCGTAGCCAGAAGTCTCAAGTTCTATCCTGACTGTAGTCAAGATATTTATCAATGTGTTAGTTTGAAATGTACAAGTCCACACAATCTCAAATGATGAATTTCCAAATAACAGAACTGTACAATCGTGAAAAATAATCTACAGATTTCCAATGGACAAAAATGGCGGCTGTATTTTAATTATTAATAGTATGAATAGTAGCCTATTATGCTAGCATCCCGTTTACAATTTGGTTATCTGCAGTGATGATAATTTGCGGAAATACAAGTAAATTGGGTTCTGACTTGAGTAATTGTTTTTACATTACATATTATTCCCCTTCGGATGGCCAGGACCGTTTAAATTCACATGACATTGGTCAATCAGAACAGGTTTTGTATTTTTCTTCAAAGCAATAACGTTGGACACATTTTGAGATAACCCTACAATAATTATTCCACTATCCTGCAGTAGGATATGTTTTACATGATTTAATATAACACACATATAGACCTAGATGCATAGTCTACATTTTGCACCTAATATGAAACCATTCTAACACACAAAGAATCTAATCACCATAAAATCAAGCCCGACGTGACAAAATACATTTACAAAACTTTCTAACATAACATTATGTTCAGCATATTCTGCATACAGTTGCTGTTATCATTATCAACTCGCAGCTTTTAGCGGTATAAATGTACAACGTAAGCATATGTATATAGGGGGCAAGGTTCGTTGCGTCAGGGGTCATTCGGAGTTCATATAAAATGTACCTTGGATCTTTGATGTATATCAAACGCGGGAATTCACTTGAAACACAGACTTACATGAACATCCCAGACACTGAATCCATGTACTGCCTATTAAAAACGAAAGCCACACCAGTAATACTGTTTCATGGTAAAATATAGTTCAGGTTGTAGTAATTAACTCTGTTTGATCTTTGTTTATTGATTGAAGAATTATACACGAATGTAATATTATATAAACAACATAATTACAGTTGGTATATATAGAGCTAGGTTTACATATATATTTACCTATTGTAGTGTTTTGAACTGAACATCGATATTACAATAGTTTATAAGTTATGTGATAAATAGAATCTCACATTCGTGTTCATATGCTACTGAAGTTATTGAACTCGTTGGCAAAAATTATATTATGCTCTGCAGAGTCTCGCATAATATAATTTTGTCAACTCCTTTAATAAATTCAGTGTTATATGACCACTCATATGAGATCCTCTATATAGTGCTCCGTGCTAAATATAGCAACAGTGCTTTGTTTTAAATATAGACTGACCCGCATTTTCCCCGCGGTTCGCTGTTTCATTGTCAACACAAATTATTGTGGGACATCGGAAGCGAATTCCGCACATAATACTGACGTTAGTGTCACATCACGATTAATGGACGACCGTCACATTCAGAGGGTACATATGTGCAATTAATGAGGGACCAAAGTAAAATTATCTGCCCCTGATTCAGTGCGACCTTGACCGAATGCGGTCCCACGGGTGCACATACTCCGTACACACCCAACTCAGCACATTGCGTATCAATGATAAACGCACACGAACCCAATCCTCTTGAAGCATGGCAAGACCGATTGAGCCGTCATTTAGATGAATTAATTTAAAATATATAGAAAGGCGATACAAATTTACATTAAGCCATTATGTAAAGGAGACATTGAAGATTATGTTTCAACCCAGATCAATGGATAGATATACTAGATTACGTACATTTACCTGTTGAAGTATGAGTGACTTTGTATAGAGTTATATAGGGAGTAGTCCATGGGCTTATGTAAAAAATAATTTAAAATAGACAACATTTTCAGTTTTTCGTTTAATTAATACAACTTATGAAATGGATTTATTTATTATATTTATTTATTAGCTGCTGGTCATTGCCGGAGTTAAGGAAACGATGAGCAAGGGTTTCACGGAGGAAAGTGGATCTAATAGAGAGGTATATATTTTGTATATAAATATATAATAATATTTGATTGTGGTTTGTTTTCGTGCAATAATCTAAATAAATCAGCTCTCGACTCGCTATAGTTGCTAGAGTAGTAATTATCCTATTTTAATTGGTCTTTAATAACTAGTTTCGTTCGTAATCGCCGGTGAGCACGTTATAGTAGTACTTTTGTTCATTATGTGAGTGAATATTTTCCCCCCCATTTGTTTTTTGGTGGCAAATGCGCGTAATTTAATTCCGGTGAATATGTCAATTTTAGCACTTTTGCGAAATTTGCATCCGCGAAATATAAGTCTTTTACAGTACCCGTTCTCCTTTTTGCTAGTAAACTAAATTTAGATTTACATGACTTAAATACATTAATGTGTGGTATCTTATATGAATTTACTGAAATGTCATTGCACAAGTATTAAAAATGTGTATATGTCTGGCATAGAGCGTCGCTAGATCTAGATGTACAGCTGTTCGTAGATTGACCATAACGCCGTAATCCTTTAAAGGTTTTCCATTGTCATAGCTTTCTTCACTATGCCAATACCAAAAACAATCGTTTTGTAGCTAATATTCAGCTCGCTGTACAATGGCAAAAAAATGACGTCTAGAATGATGACTTCACCAATGACGCAGAAAATTGTCGTTATGCTGGTGTTCGTAGATTAGCCATTACTCCATAATTCTTTTTTATTTTTTAAATAAATCTGATCTAGTTGCCCATTGTCCAAGCTTTCTTCAATATACTGATACCAAAAAAATAATTTGTAGCAAAGGTTCAGCTCGCTGTTGGACCGCAAAAAGCGTCAAAATGATGACTGTTATATAGTGGCAGTCATTCTTGGTCCTTATTATCGCGCCATCTAGCGGACTAATGACGCATGGTAGACAACTCACTTTGGTTCCTCGTTAGGAACATATTTCTAGATTAGTAAAATATTTGAAAGAAAAAAATCATACTGGTCTGGGAAAAATAAATTGGAAAATGTAACGTGTTGCCCAAATATACTTGTGTAGACACATCTAATGTACATACTTTCAGGTAAACTATGTTTGACCATGAAATATGTCAACAAACAGTGATGGTATGCCTTTGTTGTTCACATAAATGTTATGAAGTATATATTCTTATTCCTATACACGTATCAGTCGAAATTCCACAGGGGGCTCCATTTTCTTATTCAACCCCGACATCCTTGTCGTGATAGGCTTCCACGTCATGACTGTATATAGATGTTTTAATTTGAATTAGAGAAATAAAAGAAACAGAAGACAAAATACAGCGTACTTTTCTAGTTAAAAACCAGTAATATTTATAGAAATATCCAAATTCACTAGGTTTTCGTGCGTTATCCTATTTCTTGTAAAGAATATAAATGTACATTTAAGACGCATGCATATACATGTATAATGCATGTACAACAGGTTCATATACTAGAATGAAACTAACACTGTGTATGAGTAGGCCTACTGCGGTAAATATGTACATGTGTATGCATGTGATGTTATCAAATTAAATTCTAAATGTCTACGTCACAGGGTGAGTGAATTTAACGTGCAGCGCGTATATCTACGTTATAGTTGATACGTTGCCGTCTATTATGCGCAATCATGCCGCATTATATATTGTCAGTTATATATGTTCTATATATGGGTATGATCATAGCCCACCACAATATGGGCCCCTCAATATCAAATGTAGCAACTCGGATTTAGACATTCATTTAAGAAATATACTATAAGCCAAAATAAACTGTAGGAGATATTCCACGCACATTTACGATCGTATTACGCGTACACAGCATACATTCAAATTTGTCACTAGTTATAGCAGGTTTTCCTCCCTCAGTAAACAGGTCGCTTCGAGATTACTAAATTACCGTGGAATATTGCCAAAATCGTTTCACGCTGTATTATTACCATTAACATGATTGAACTAAAGCATTATTATTGAACTTACTGTCAATTATGACACAAAGAACTCGCTACGCTCTGCAGTCACATATATATTATATACTATTATCTATTCTCGGATGTGTGCAATCACAATGAGACTTCACTGTGGAATACACCAAATTTAGTTTTTATTAAAGTTTACGACATAGTATCCTTATCCTTATTGTAACATGGAATAGATATATATAAATTTATTTTCTGCATAAATACATGTAGGTTTATCTGAAAATAAAACTATTGGATTGACGTCATGGTTAATGTAGCGTATATTTAGTCGCAATTAAGATGCAATTAACAAAACGATTTAATTATGTTTATTTAACCATCTCGCACTTCCGACTAAAATAATGTTTTATTCTAAGTTTTTATATAATAATGTCTTCTCTCGCCATATGCTTATTTCTTCTTGGAGCCTTTTTTTCTGCATTAAACTTGTACGATATATCCTTTTTCCAAACTAAAACAACAAAATTTTCTTCGTATTTCTTTTTATTTGCACACTATTGTAAGCTAAGTAAACTATAACAGCGGTGAAGCGATGAAACAGGTGCAAAACAACAGTAACACCCACTCCAGTATAGTATAGCCCTACACAGATACACTCCATCGTTTATTATATCGTTGATTAAAACCAGCGAAACGTGCTATACCAAGCGAGAGAGGGAATCCACAGGCTATGTCACGTGATCACTTCGTCTGGACTTGGAAAGGGTCGATTTGCATAGGGAGCGAGACTGGCTGAGTTTTGTACAGGAATAGTTCACCCACGCCTGTCAACGAGCAACCGTAAAGGTAAATGCAACTTCATTTATAGATTCTGCATCCAATATATATTCATTTGGACCGCGGATAACGTGCGTATGGTATAAAAATTTCCAGCTTGTAATGCCCGTGTTTACCTCTCTCCTCCAATATGGATGTCTTGACCTCGAGCGCTTAGCACGAGAAGTACGTTGTTCGCAGACTGATAAACTACTACCCGTGTACATTTCAGTGAAATATGTTATACCCACGTGTCCATTAATCATTACAGGAAGGTTGTGTATTGTCGGTTTCAGTTATATGTACCGTTATTTGCACGATTACGTGTGCAATGAGCACCCCACGTTTTGTAGTGAGAAGTATTTCATGCAGGCTTCTATTTATAGCCTCAGCCACTCAGACAATGACTGTGAATAGGCCTGCTTGTTTCGAGCTTGGATCGTTCACAGTTAGATTATACTTCTACTTCTGTTTACTTTCTCTTGTGTGTCAAAAATAATAATAAATTATTATTTAAAAAAAATCTCTTGATGAGGTAACAACTAACATTTCTAGAGGCAGCATTACAGAGAGAAAATTGCACCGCCGTCTTGAAATGTACAAGTGATTTCTTTCAACATGTCAATGTCAGACAACATGCACGAAAACCCGCGAAACTAGCCATGTTATATCAGCTATATCACCTACTGGTAACATGTAAATTGTTGTAGAATGTTAATACTTTGTTGTACCTCCTCGTAAAACAGTACTAATGTTGATTATTATCTTCTAGATTGTTTTTATACTTCAACATTGTTTCTTTAGTTAAAACATTGTAAAATAATGATAATTCATAGACAATGTTTACTATAATTTTAATTAATATATTTTAGGCAGTCGTAGATTTAATGAAGATCATTCTACAAATTGATTGTGAACAGATAAGATTAATATTTTATTTTAGGTATTAAAAAAAAAGCGTTTTACAGAAAATACCTTGCACTATTCAACAATAATGTGTGAGAATGACCCAGGGACATTATTTGATACTATTAGAGTTGTATCATGTGTAGATGTGGATCATAATTTACTTCTAATGTCCAGCATATTCTGTTTTCTGTCAATGAATGCTTAATGTAACTGTTTGACGTGGTTAATCATTAAATCAATGAGACAGATTCAAGGTGATTGGTCAAGATTATTGAATCAGTGTCTGGCTGAGAGTTGCTATGGCGATTAGCTCAAATGAGTTGACCTGTGATTTAGCTTCCAAAAGTTTGCATAGCTCTACCATTTTTACTTTTTCTCTCGAAAGGATGGTCTGAACACCTAACTATGCATCTACGGCTAGTGTAAATAATTCATGATTTTTTTGCAAGAAATTGTGGATTATGACCATGATGTCACATATGGTGTTATGTTAACTTGCTTATTCAATGCATTTATTGATTGAGTAGTATATATAATAATATTCCGACTGAATTACTGTAGCTAGATATAGTATTAACAACTGTAAATTGCAGAATGGCCTATTATAGTTTATCCATGTTTATCCACTCAGTTTATATCATCCACACAGATCAGCACATGTGTATTCCACAGGGAAATCCACAATCTATTTTTACTCTCTCTAATGATAAATGCGATGTAATTTCACGCCACTGATTGATTATCGCTAATCTTTTGCTATGTCATAATGTCATATATTTAGGAAATATATCTACATATGTTGGTGTGTTATTCAGAGCCACTTCTTGGTATTTGTTCTCTCCAAGGTTCGCCCGTATTCTGACTGATGAGATCAATAAATGACAATAATATCACAGGGCTTGTGTGTACTGCTCATTCACAGGTATTTAAAACAACTTTGTCATCCCATTAATCCAATAATCTGTGAGGTGTGACCACATTGGTCAGTTGATGGAGATTAACAGGATTAAAGAGATGTTTGTGCAAACACCTATGAACACTGCTGAGTCGCTGATCCATGACAATTAACACTTTAAGCAAGCTAAACGAGCTAATCAACGCTAAGGTGCTACTAATTAATCAGTTCAGTAGGGCACAGTATTATCTCGTTGATTGTGTTTATATATGGGAGTAAGCTATAAGTAAGCATTCAGGTGAGATATTGGTTTTAAACGGTTGCTGTTATAGTAGTAGTTAACACCTTCGCATGCATATCCAACCTCTGCTGAGCATGAATAATACATTACAGTGTTAAAAATAATAAAATAATAAGGGGGTCCTTCTCCATAGGACTAATGTTAATGGTGGCCAAATCTGTAAATTTCAGGGGGTCCCACAGATACCCCCTTTAACCATGTTAACCCAGCAGATTTTAAGATGAAATTTGAACACTGCATTACATTCACAAACAAGCAAACATATGCATTATGGATGACTTAGGTTCTGAACTTTTTTGTCCCCATGGAATTATATTAAATTTAATTAAATTCAAATTGAATTTATTGCACATTTCTTTTTGTCAAGTAGGTCAAGCTTGGATATAGGACAATGATACCATCTATGTGTAGAATAGCAGTGTGGCATGAATTGCATAATTTTCACATGCCATATGGACTTTATCAAGCAGTGATCCGTCATTCCTACTCTGGGCGGGTGGTAGCGCAGTGGTAGAACAGTTGGACTTGGCATTAAGGTTCGCGAAAGTTACCTTTCTGACGCGATGTTGATAGGATGCGATGTCTATAGAGTGGCAATGCAGTTATCATCCTTGGTCTTGTCAGTACCAGCCAATGCTCGCAGGTTTACTGCAACATTCAGAGCTACGGATGTTGCGGGTTTCCTCCTGCTCTAAACTGACAAGTCGTGATATAAGTGAAAGAATCTTGAAAGCGACTCTAAATTCAAAAAGAAAAAGAAAAAAACAGTCTGTCATTGCAAGATTGAAACAATCCATAGCGAATTACAATTAGATATATCGTATTAATTATAGAGATAATCCCACTGACATGTTAATACAGTGAATTGGATTATCATTAGCTTAACTGAGCTGGGGCCGAGCTAAAGTGGCTAATGATAGCTGACCCGCCAATATTTTATATATCAATATACTTCATTCTGACGGTCTAATTTGGAAGACATTATTAAGAATATTGTAGCACATATCACACTGTCACATAAATACAATTCAGGAAGCAAGTTTTGGGGAGGTAAGGTTTGAATGGACGTTTAAAAGAACCGGCATTACTGGAAGGCAACCTGAACGGCAGACTTAGCAATGGTGGAGTCTGTGGCTAGAGACGGAGTTCAAACTATACGGAAGAACTCAAGCCCCGAGATTCGGAACATTATTGAGTAGGATTTCATGTTCAGCTCAAAGTTATATTCACAAATCCCCATATTAAATTTAAACTTGCATGAAATCGTACTCAAAAAGTTTCGTAATCTCGGGGCCACGGTAATTTTTATTCTCGACGGACAATTCAAGAATGACCATGCGTCCCTATCTACTTACTGCACATGCGTATTGTACCATAATGACGTCACTTCCTATTCTTTCAGGCACTACTACAAGCGTGGGATCCTGGAAAGAGTGGAAGGCAGAAGGCTGGTTTACAAGTTCTCGAGGAAAGCCATCGACAGAGTGAGGGAAAAACGAAACTCCGTGTGATGAAATCCAAGCTATCAGTGACTGTTGTGGCTAAAGTATGCTACAAGAATTCTAAATGGCAGCTGCTCTACTGTGGTACCTATTTATAGTGATCACAAATGTACGAGGACGATGGCATCGTGCACGACCGGGCCTTGGGAAAGACTATTCCAGGCTGAATGACGGTGATATTTAGAGATGTTTTTGATATCGGCTATCAGATTGAAGCTAGGACATGCGGTATGGTGTACGTATGCAGGGTGTTATGAAGACGATGACGAAGAATGTGACGCAAAGAGAAACAGCGTTGATGGGCGCCTGTGAAATGCCTGACTTCCGGTTGATGGGTGCCTGTGAAATGCTGCCAGAAGGTCGACTTCCGGTTCCGCTCTGCTGTATTTATTTCAAGTCAAGTCATGTGGACACACGGACGCATACAATCCAGTAATATGCTAAAGTGTTTCCAGCTAGTCATGTTTTTATGTTTGTAATATGTTTCTACCAACGTGTACAAGATGTATTTTTGAAATATATAATATCTGTGTATGTATGTGCGTGTGTGTGAGTGCGCGTTTATGTACGTGTGGTTGTTATAATATACCCACTGCCTAGTCTTTTTCTAAAATTACATATGTCAATTATCAAATGGTGCGTATTTATTGCGTTTTGCAACGTCATGCATGTATAATATACACTATTGATCGTTTAACCACAATCGTGTAATAGTTACATATCATATACGCAATCTCACCAACAACATGTATTTGTAGTCAAAATCCTATTTTCCGATGGACAATTAGCATATTTGTTCGTGAGTATTACATATGTTCTACAATCAGTGACGGTGGGCAGCGCTGCTATATATTGGTTGCGAGTTTAACATATATTGTATGCCTAGATTGTAAGTCAATATAAACCATCAACAACCCCAAACATATCTTATACAATGTTCTAAGAAATACCAATCGTAATAGGAACAAATAGCACATTAAATCAAAAGAACAAATTCTGAAAATTTCATTGATACGTTCAGCAGAGTATACATACTATGTACGTTAT
>JAUTBT010057084.1:0-15172 GCA_032361225.1 Lepetodrilus schrolli | reverse complement strand
GTGTGTGTGTGTGTGTGTGTGTGTGTGTGTGTGTGTGTGTGTGTGTGTGTGTGTGTGTGTGTGTGTATATATATATAAATAATTAGATTAGCTATTGAGTTCATACATATATAAAAATTAATAGAGATTGTAAAATACTAAACATATCAAGACTAGTCCCTCATTCAGATTCAGGCAACCTACGTAACCGTCAGTCAGTACCAAAACCCACTTAAAATGTTTTACTTCTAAAATGTTTTTAAAATGACAATTTCCATGAATAATAAATATATAAAACATCCATTTTCTTGCTGTATCATATTATTCGGGTATACAAGGTAATGAATCATTCACATTGTTAGTTTGTCTCTATTATTCCAGATGTACAAATATTCTAGCGTTTGTCATGTTTCATATTACTTGAAGAGACCAATGAATAATTATCACCCCAGCCATTGTTTTGGCAAGATATGCAGACACAGCACATTTACAGTGGTATGCTCGGCATCGACTCACTCAGAATGTTGTCGGAGCCTTGGGCCGACCCAGGGGCCCAGGATACAAAAACCTGACATTGTCAGATGTTACCTGATCATCTTGACCAAGTCGCACAAAGCTATTTTAGCGACGAAAAAATATTCACAAGAAAAAAACGTTTACAGAAGACAGAGGAATGTGTCTAAATCAAATGTAAATAATAGAAGTGGTATTGCAAACACAAAGAGTCGCATTGTTTGTAGTTTTATGAGGTTGTTCATGCAATTTGATGATAGAAAGTGATTTCCAAAGTACATGTATTTCAGCTGTATCTTGGTTGTAACAAATGCTTCATAAATACATGTATTATTATTAGTAAATAAATGTATTATTATTACTATCAACACATTTACTGTAGATTTAATAAACAAACCATGGTGATACTAGTAAAAGAATTGTTAACTTTTGAACAACAAGTACAACCAACAGATGTGCAAAAAGAGGGTGCGCCCGGTGTGGTATGTTAAACCATAGCAGAACACTATTCTACAGAGGTCACCATTTGGTCAATATGCATGTAGGACAAATACTAACATAACATGGACCCAATGTTCCCAGGGCAGATAATAGGAATGTGGGTTTGTGATGACAGAGAAACCAGGCAAGAATTTACAAGCCATGCTGTTACTACTATATCAAGGGTTGAGTGCAACAAGGTGCTATTTAAAATTAAAGTACACTTCGACAAAATTACTGTTTTTGAATTTAAATGCATTACTTTGAGCCGGGCTTTACTGTATGAGAGTCAAGTGTAATAAAGTGCTATTTAACCCTCTCCATGCTCGATTAAGCACAGGCACTGCTCTTTAGGACATCTCCCATTGCCTTCAGCATGAAGAGGGTTAAAGTGCACTTTGGACCAAATGACTTCATTGCATAAATACATTACGTTTGTGGTCACCCATTTAATGTAGAACAAATATGCAGGCATATATTCCTACTATTTCAGAACTGATTTTAACATTGCTCTAGGTTTTGGACACACTGCATAGCGATAGGTGAACATTTGCATAATCAATATATTAAGGTATTTCATTTCAACATGATTAGTTTTCACACTTGACAGTAAATATTATATTCTCGAAGGTAGCAATACATCAAAATATGTGCGTAATGAATCATCATTATCTGGTACATGTTACTAGCTAATTCTATTACTCATTCGTATACACAGGGGATTTATCCTGCAGTAGACTGGTCCATGATCCTGTCTGTGTAGTCATGCAATGAGAGCAAATTGGTTTTAGGCAGTTCTGGATGTTATTGTTTTTGTTGTGCATGTTTTTTTGTGGGTGCATGCATGTTGTGGGGTGCATGTAGATCTATACTGGCAATTGAAAACTCATCTTTTGTTAATTTTTGTTGTTGTGAATTTTAAAATGCAAATCATAAAATTATTTAATTTCACCGATACACTGTCAGTTCTGTAATCTAGCTATTTCAATGGTTCCACGATATGTAGACTGCACCTACTGTATGTTATATTTATAAATTGAGTGAATAATTGCTCAACGTTGCTTTCCAGAATTATATTAATACGAGTGATTTAATGCTCAACTCAAAAGTTTTGTTCACAAATTCCCATATAAAATTTTAGCCTGAGCATGAAATTGCATTAAAAAAATTGCGAAATCTCGGGGCCAGTAGCTGCAGAATTGGACCCGAGTCATACGACAGATAACATACAAGGCTACAAGTACACTTGATCAATGAACTGTATATGATCCGACAGCAAGCCAAGTGATTGAATTATGGAGTAAGCTATCCAAAGTGTGATGTGACATGATATATACCTGGCCCAGACAAGCCGTAACCATGTCAACTGATTAAAAGTGCATTACACAGTTATTCTGTCACATGGTGTTTTTGTAATTACAACCAAGAGCATCTGGGGTTGACTCCATCAGTGGCAAGGTTAATTAATAGCATGCACGCAATAATAAACTAATTAATCCAAAATGACACTTTGCATGCTAACAATAATTCTAAATTATAGGAAGAGAACATTTGTCTCCTTACTGTAATGAGATAATGAAACATTACTGTATTTGTATTATACACATATATTAGTACACATGAGTTGAATTTAGCCATGTTTTCCACTCACTGAAATGACAATGTTTTTGTTTAACCATCTCCATGCTGAAGGCAACCGGAGATGTCCTAAAGAGCAGTGCCTGTGCCTAATCCAGCAGGGAGAGGGTTAATGACCTTGTGCAACACTTACATACATCTCCCTAGTACAGATTAAGTCTGCTAACTAACCATCATGCACATAGCTAGTGGTATTTTAATGTGGATTCGCCAGTACTGTAACTGTAATATATATTATGTTTGTGATAAATACTAAAGTTAGCTAGGAAATTGATGTGTCTGCTTATACAGGCAGCTACGCACCAGACTATAGTAATGTATAAAGTAATTTCAGACAATATAATTGCCTGCTGAAGAGGGTAAACTGAGCAGGTTTGGTAACTTTCTCACTTTCATGTTAGGAATTGTTGAAAACTTGACATTCTGGATTGGTTACTTTTTCTAGTTACTTACAAACATGTGTATAGCCGTTATAAATAGTATTACTGGTTACTAAAATATCTTATTATCTATTTTATTAGTGTTCTAATACATGCAGATCTATATATTTGCACTAATTACCTCTCTAGCAAAGATTTACATTTGAATCACTCTCAGTACATGACCAAATCTATAATATAAATGATTAGTTGTTTAATTGCAAAGCAGAAGGAAACCTGCAACACATGTAAGGCACAATGCTGCAGAAGCCTGTACAAGCTGTATATATGATACCCACAATCTATAATCGACCAATAAATATGTTCAAACATTGTATTTCGTTCATATCATTCCATGGTTGTATCAGAAAGGTATTTTTTTTACAGAAACTGTCAGTCAATCTATGGTTTCTAAAACCTAAACAAAAAAATACTCGTGTAATATATTCAAAAAGGTATTTTGGTCTTAAAATCTTTTTTTTTTTAAATAGGAATGTCTGTTCCTAGGGTCTCTGACAAGGGTCTCTGTGCCACAAACATGCAAATAATCAAAGCCCTACATCTGTATATTCTTTCTGCAGACAAACCCGGAACTGGCACTTTGTAGATAACATAAAATAGCGATTATTCCCAAGTGTGACTCAACCCAGGTTAGTCTGACCTGTCCTTTGTCCCGACTGCTCCAAAACTTTCTGCAGACGCTCCATATTTCTGCCTGCAACCGCCCATGTCAGCCGTTCCTCCTCTGCCAAACGCGCGACTTCGTCAACGACGAACTGTCCAGTGAATCCAGTAGCCCCGAAAATGACTAAGTCGTATCTCTCTGTACTCTCCCCGCTTGCCATTTTGTCCGTCTGTCAGTTTGTCTGTCGCCGCGTCACAGTTGTCAAATGAGCGAGCTGCCTCCACGTCGAATTTGTGAAAAGTGTGCGTGCTCGTAACTCCACGTATCACTGTAGGATTCGCTCTCAGTGTTGGGAAATCCTGCACAGGTAATGCGTGGAGCCGTTTCCTAGTAACACACGGTTTTCCCACGATATATCCATTTTGTGTGCGTGTGGTGTGTGTGTGTGTGTGTGTGTGTGACGTTGACCGAGAGAATGGAGAGAGAAACAGTTAGAGAGGGGATAGATGAAATACGTACACAAAGTGAGAGAGAGAGAGAGAGAGAGAGAGAGAGAGAGAGGGGCCAGGGGTTCGATATACATAGACAGGTATAAGGAAGATATATTCATATTACATATAAAGAATTAGACATATATGAGGGAGGAGAGACAGGCAGAGGAAGAAAAAAAGGGGGCTTATGTGGACGTTAGAGATCATACGACAGCTCTACTGCTCTTTCCTGTACTGTAACAATATATGGTCATAAAGTTTGATTTAAACATATTTTATTCGTCAGAAAAAAATGTTGTCCTGTGTATTTACACAAATAATGTACATATATCATAAAGTAATAAAGAACTATTTACGGAAATAAGACAACAGGACAGTAGATATACATACATAAAGTTTGTATCGATCATTCTTTTTCTTAAGAGACCCACTAGATATATAATATGAAATAAATAAGTAAAATAGACCTAGCTTTCACAACCGTATACGATCGTATATAAACTGGACTATTTACTGATTGGTTGATTAAATTATGTTAGTGATTTATGTTGCAGCGGAAGTGGTTCACACATACGACGACACTTACATGGAACTGATACCTACAGCTGCATAGTTAATTACTCTAGACACAATTGATTGTGACTCATAATGTTCTGCCAGGAACAGCTGGTATTGTCTGCTTTCCGATGTAGTTGATTTCCCATTATATAACCACTACGTATAACCATTACATCCGTCCGATTGATAAATAATCCAAACGTTCTGTAGTATATCAATATATCCACCTGTATACAATACACGTTCTGTAGTATATCAATATATCCACCTGTATACAATACACGTTCTGTGGTATAACAATATATTCACCTGTATACAATACACGTTCTATAGTATAACAATATATCTGTGGTATAACAATTTATCCACAATATACAATAAACGGCATCCACCATAAAGTAGTAAACAAATGTGGGGTTTTTAAAGCATCTTCGTCAGACAATATGTATGGAACACGATTGTCGCACCACACAATAGATTGCAGCAGTTCAAGTGTCCTCCATTTCACTGCTAACGTATCAAAAGTGTTTACTTCCTACACAAGATGCATGCAATGTTTCTGAATTTCCGCCAACTACGTTTATCTAGAATCGGTGGACGATTAGGTGTGAAAGTCTATACACGCTCACTGTGGAAGATAACGGATGAGAACAATGCTTTCTGAATATGCAAATACCAAATAACTCTTTCACATCAATATGGTCGTATGTCTTTCGCAAGTGCAGTGATTATGCATAGAGGTATAATCATGTATTGATAGATTTGTTGTTTTATACAAGTGGTGTAGAATGAGTAATGCAATATGTAATACAGACGAAATATACCAGTAAGTACACATGTATTAGCTAAGGAATCAGTGCTTTTCTAAGTATATTGGCAATGTCATACACAGGTCTACCGGTAATATTATGGTGCACACATACTCAACTTAAATAACAACCATTAAGAGGATACAATATTATATTAAATGTAACCCATCAATGTGAACATATTGCACGCTATTGCTGTTCCAAATGAACAAGGAGAACTAATAATATACTGGTTATTACTTAATTTATCTACTGTAATGATTAAACATATGCCAATGTTACTTTTATTTATTTAGACAGATGCAGTTATTTATAGGCATATATTGGCACAATCCAAAGGCATTGCAACTTTTTGTTCTCGTCTTAATACTTGTTGATATTTCAAACGATGTTTTGGGGTACATTTTCTTGACAAATACCAGATTATTTATTTTAATATCACTAAACTTAGCAAAATAAGTATTCAATTGGATACGATCCTAGTCCTCTCAACTATTCACTTGGACCATTTAATTGTATTTCTATCTATTCTGGTTGCAAAGATATGTCCAGAAATGTAACTACCGTCATATCCGCGGCGCCCATTCTAAAATCCAAGATGGCGTCCACAAGAGTGAAATGTTAGAATGCCAACCTACTTTTTTTTCTCTCAAATACCCCAGATGAATACCAACATTTTGATATAGGTTTGCATATGCTAACCCGGAGCGTGATAACTTTTTATTTCTCTGCCCTTCATTTGGATTTGCATCCGGACTAAAAACTATCAAACAAAAACTAAATGTATTGTTGAAACACATATACAAAAATAGAATAATCTATGTATTTACATTTTAAATTGCATTAATGATTAGTGCACACTGTCATGTGTTGTATATTCTCAATATATACTGGGACTCAAGGTGAATGAATGAATGAATTAGTGCTTTACGTCGTAGCGGAAATATCACATTTTTCTAGTTACGATGTTTGTGTGTGGAATACTTCAATTAATGTTTACAACATGACGCTAAACCTATCATACAATTTCGTTAAAACACTCAAATACATTGCAATCATAACTCTTTATATAACCATTGGAATGAGATGAAACCATTGGAATCAGATAAAACCATTGGAATCAGAACCATTGGAATCAGATAAACAGAAATCAATGTGTATTATTAATAGTATTTTTGGTAAAGTTTGGTAAATTGTGATTTATACGAGTATATAGCTTCATACGCATACATCCTTTGTGTTATTTTACTTTCTTTGTTCTATTTAAAAAAGATCTTGCTTGCCATAATTGTACTCTGGTTATATACGCGAAGACGGATTATGATTGTATGTAAGCTGGATATTTGGCCGTTTCCTGTTCTCATCGGAATGCGGAAGGATAAACAAAGCATCTCAAAGGACGATCAGGCAGTCTTGTTCTATGGCGGTTAATGATGAATTAACGAACATTCACGTTACCACAAAGTTGACGCACGCACAATTTCCCCGTAATTCATACGTTAACGAGATTTCTACACTTACGTAAACTGACAAGATTATTTTATTACGCATTATATATATTTATTATCACATATTTTGGTCACTCATGTACATGACCGGGATGATGTTAGATTACTTTAGAACATTTACAGCTTATTACGTACGTTAAGTGGCAATTTATTGATGATTTTTACATTTGTCGTTTGGAAAAATCCACACTTTTATTTAAATAAAAAGAAGATTAAAATTCCCACGCAGTCTTTGACAAGGGCTAGTTTCATTTATAATATGGTTTCTGTAACTGGTAAAATTGACTTAAATATCGAAATTTCTAAATAGACTAATGACTAATGACGATTATATATATATATATATATACATATACACACACACACACATACACAATAGGAAGTGTTTTCATGATGGTATCAACAACATACTCAGTGACATTAGTATACAATGTTTAACCCTAGTTTCATTTACCAACAAATTAGAATTGTATCTTCAATACTACCAGTTTGATTTTGAAGCAATAATGCCAATATAATTATACTACTTATGTTTTTGTTTCCCATAAAAGTTCAGTCATCATACATAATTACATCCAAGATAAGTTTTGTAAAGTACAACGTTAACCATAGTCAGCACACTTGTTACTTGTTTTATAAGACTGTATCATAAAAAAAGAAAGAAGGTTGTTGGTTGGTAAATGAAACTAGTATTATTAGAAAGATGTTCTGTTGATACCATGCTACCATCTGGGGAATCTACATTGTCAATCTTAAACTGACTGCTGTTGTGTCAATAAATAGGATTTCAGATGTCATTCCTCGAATAAATATTAGCCTCACTCTGGCCTGGAGTCTGTGGAGCAACTTGTGACAAGAACTAGAGATTGATGCGACACAAATAGTAAATTATCCAACATATAGTTCAAGAAAACTCATGACATAAATATCATATCTTGCACAGTAGTGCATAACATTAGAAAGATTTTCATTGGCTGGTTACATGGCTTACATCACAATTTTCCCATGGTCAGGGCGGTGGTATTCATCCGCCTCTCCGTATTTGACTTCCACATGAGAATATGTTTGAGAATTTCCGTTCAAAAGTTGTTGGATAAAGAAATTAACACACTCACTAGTGTGTCATATTGATTTTATGACACTCGCTCGGAAAATATTGACTTTGGAATCACTCGTGTTGTAAAATCAATATGACACACTAGCTGTGTATTAATCTTTATATTGGTTGGTGATTACGAAACTCTGTGGTGAGTACAAGCTCAAGTGAGCACGGAGTTGAGTTTACAGTCGAGTACGTTTTTGTACTCGACACGTTTTTTTTCTCTGGGGTCAGAAGTGGCATTTTGGAACTCTTTGGTGTAATTAGAGACATTGAGGTAAGAAGAGTATACAAACTGGTCCCATGCCTATGCTATGCATGATGTTTTGTGTAATATTGGCAGGGAACTAGTCCTTCATCGGCTACTGCTGATAGACGCTGATTGCCGTATCCGATTGATATTCTTTAGATTGACATGTATGTAATACCTATATTACACTTCAATACATTTTGACAGTGATTGTTTGTGCTATGAAAAATAAATTTCTTGTGGTTGTAGTTATGCAGCGAATTCCAGAATTAAAAATATTTCAACTAGACCCACGTCAGCCAGCCCAATTTTTTTAGAGTAAAAATGGGGTCCATGGTTGACCGAGCAGTTTAATCGGATGCGCGATGTAATGAAGGGAGTTATGTCAGGGGTTCACTGTATCACTTTATTTAGTAACATTGGTCAGTAACAATGAATAACAATTGACATGAAAAATCAAAAACAGGTAAATCAATTATTTGGACAATGCTAATTACATTCAATATTACAGCACAGACAATTAACCTAACTACAATGCTAAGTTAATTCTATATTGGGACATATTCTCATTAGACTTAATCAACCAATAAAAACAAAGCAATACAATTTGTAGCCCCTCAATTGAGACTTGATAAAAACATTGACATCAACTAAACAATTATTTTTGTTTTGTTCTCATTATTATTCTCATATTGTGGATTGTCAGTTTATGGTTGGTACTGACAAACCACCGACATTGATGCTGGATCCAAGGGTTAAAACTAAAAATCACTTTACACCTCAACCACCCACTCAAAACATTTGTAATCAACACTCAACAAAATTAATTAAGGGCCAGTAGCCTTTTTGGACAGAAAAACATAGCTTTATATTATTTTAAGAATGAAGAATATCTAAATGTCTACAGGCCACTCTTCAATAACTTGCTGACACATTGGAAGAAGACTAGAACCAAATTGTTCAAGCCATTAAAATTTGGTAGAGAGTTTCCCCATAAAATATCTTAATTTATTTTGTTGAGTATAGGCTCAGTATATTTAGAAACTGTATACCATGTTATTGGTTGTGGTAACAAGATATGGTAGTATTGAACAGACAGTCTGTATCAATGGTTAGATTTGTATGGAAGCGTCAAACTGACATTTGAGTAATTCACAGCTGAAATGTTGTTTGTGTTTTGGACAAAACCTCATAAATTATTACTCTGACCACACTGACCCCCCAATGTTCACAATTAGAGGTCAAATTTCAAAATGTTTTTGTTTTTGTTTGGAATTGGGGTTTAGAGTTGCTTTCAAGATTGACAGCTTATCAGTTTTAGTGCAGGAGGAAACCCGCAACATCCGTAGTGCTAAATTTGCAGTAAACCTGCGAGCACCTGCTGGCACTGACAATGGTGGTAACTGCATTGCCATGGTACAGACAGCACATCAGGATTTGAACCCTGGACCTTTGCCTCTGGTGCAAATTTTCTACCACTGTGCTACCACGCGCCCCTTTCAATACATATATAACAGTATAAAATGCTGGCTTTTGGCTTTGAGTTCCATGTAGTGGACAAACAGGACAGAATTTCAAGACCCTGCGTTGCTTCTTCTAACTTCCACACCGACATCGAAGAAGTTCTTTTTTACTATATAGTGAACACACTGTAGAATAACATTCCTTTCGTGGCGTATCTCTTTGGCAAGGAGCTGAAACAGGAAGTGATATCATTATTTCTCATGACCTTTGACATTGCAGTGCGGTCATCCTAATTTGCCTTCATTAATCTTATTTTTCAATGCTTTAACCCTCTACCTGCTGGATTAGGCATAGGCACTGGTCTTTAGGGCATCTCCGGTTGCCTCCAGCAGGGAGAGGGTTAAAGAGTTGAAAATATATATTTATTATAAGGCAATGTACAGGTAGACTAAACGTTTTGTAAAAAGTCAGTGTGACTAATTTTCAAAATGTACTCTCTTAAAAAGTAGGTCAACATGGGATAGCAGGCAATTTCCTAGGGCAACAAAAAATGTTGTGCGAGATGCAAAATACAAGCATGACAACAGAGAATTGTGATTTCAGCGGAAAACAAGCCCCAAGCCACGTCAGGTATAAATAAATCGACCCTTGGACAAATAATCAACCCGTGGACAAATAAATCAACAGATTTCTGTGGATCTGCGAAAAATTGCCTTAAAGTAACTTATTGGTCCATAATACATTGTTATTTTCAACTTACTCGTTCCAATAATGTTGGACCTTTGGACTGAACGACATCAGAATTGTTGAGTTGCTTCTTTCGTTTCTTCTTCTGGCTTCTGGACAATGT
Source organism: Lepetodrilus schrolli (assembly GCA_032361225.1). Classification (NCBI taxonomy): domain Eukaryota; kingdom Metazoa; phylum Mollusca; class Gastropoda; order Lepetellida; family Lepetodrilidae; genus Lepetodrilus; species Lepetodrilus schrolli. The sequence goes on along the minus strand of JAUTBT010057084.1, from coordinate 4,489 downwards.
TCGAGATGAGTTTCGATTTTCTAAATAAAGACGTTCAACATTCTTCAATTTGACAAATATGCAGACATTTTTCAATGGAAAGTGAATACTCGACACTTTACAAACGACACATAAAAATACATACAACTTAATGCGAGAATCGTCCTAATGTTAAAAATGGTCACAAATAACTGCCAAAAGATGGCTGAAGTGTTCACCACTACCAAGCATCCTCAACTGGAAACACAATAACGCTAACCTTGAACTTGTTTCATTGGCACAGTATTTTGAGATTCCTCGCCGTCGGAATCAGCTGCATATGATGACATGATTGACGCTAGACCCCCTACCACAGAAGCACCGTCAGGGGCTGTCTCTGTGTCATTGTCAGAATGAGGCTGATGCAAGATGGCCGCCAAGGGATCGCTGCCGCCAAGTGTCGATGACCTCCCTGGTGTGGCATTCTGGGAACAGATATTTAAAATAAAATTGTGAAAAATTCTGGTTGAGGTAAAAAGTGATAAAACAAGTGATAATGATGATGATGCTGCTACTACTACTACTACTAAAAATAAAGATGATAATAATACTAATAATAACAACAATAATAATAATAATGATAATAATAATAAATAATAAACCCACATAAACAATTTAAATAGCACATCATGCACAATCCATTAGTTCCACCTGTATCTGTGTTTACATAGGGCATCTCTGGATACCTACAGCAGAAAGAGGGTTAAACTTACACTCTGTGTTGCAATGTTGGATTTCTTGGCGGAATTTTGCAGATCACTTTCTGCAGATTGATTCCACTGGCGCTTCCTGTTTCCGTGACCCTGGTTTTGGTGACGCCCGCCTCTCATTTTCCTGGAATGTCGACAGTAATGGTACATTTAAATATCTCTTATAAGGACTGGGCTCTGCTGTGGATTGGTTTGTGAATGCTTCGTGATGTGTTTTATATTTCTTTGAAATGCAGACACAGAGTGGTATAGGTCACAACTGAGTCAAGTAATTATAATGAAATTTACCATCCACGCGAGACGATGTATGGGCAATACTATATTGCATGTGCTTACATGTGTCTCTTTGTGTTGCGTAACTTATACGCTCCCTCTGTTTGACCGTTCAAGGGGTATAATTATGCATTCCCTTATTTCTTGACAGTAGTATATATATATATATGGGTAGTTCGAAATTAGGCCCCCAGGCTTAAATTTGGAAGTATAAGATTTTGTTTCAAAAGTGACATCTTCTGTAATTAAGCCCGGGGCCTAAATACGGGAACTCCAGGTACTGGATGAATAGATGTTGTAGCACTATGTTATGTAGTAAGATGTAGTGCAGCCTGAACGCAACCCAGGATGTAGGAGAATCAAAAATATCTAAGTGTATTGACAAGATCTCGGAGTGTGTGTGTGTGTGTGTGTGTGTGTGTGTGTGTGTGTGTGTGTGTGTGTGTGTGTGTGTGTGTGAATCTATCTATTTGTGAAAGAAATACCTTTCATGTTACATGTTAATATTTATGTACTAAGATGCATATTTCAAACAGGTATTAATAGCACATGTCGATGGCCTGTGCTATTATTAGTTATCTACTGCTTCTGACGGAGGCAGGCTCTCATTTTTTTTTTAAATAAACGCATAATGAAATACGATAATTATTAGCACACATTTTCTAGGTCTAGTGGAGTGGCATGCTCCCTAAAATTTCAAAATGTAGCAAAACAAAGTACGAAGTCCTGGTATCTACTGAAAAAACACAATCATATCTAGTGTCATCTGGGGCATATGCTCCCCAAAATTTTGAAATATCATAAAATGTGATTTCCTGGCATTGTTAAAGAGATTGACAGATTTTAGCACCAAAATTTGGCACCGGAAATTTTGGAATATCACCATAATGAAATATGATTTCCTGTTGTCTACAGAATAAAAAGTAATATTTTTTGCACCCTTTATCCAGTGGGGCTTGGGTGGCATGATTCCGATTCTTTTTAAATGTAGGCATAACAAAGTGTAATTTCCTGGTATCTATAGTAAAAACACAATGTTATTTAGTGTGGGTATGTTCCCTAAATTTCGCAAATGTAGGTATTATAAAATGTAGGTATTGTAGGTATTATAAAATGTAGGTATTATAAAATGCAATTTACCATAATTTACCTACTGGGGTCTGGAGACATGCTTCCAGAAAATTTTAAACACAGGCATAAAGAGATACGATTTTCTTGCAACAACGGATGTTTCTGGACTAGAAATGCAGGCATAATGAAATGTCTGCAGAAAGAATGTGCAATTTTTGCATTGAAGTCTAGTGATGGTTTAAAGGATTGATCCTGGAAATGTTGAAGACTAGGTATACATGTAGATGATGCATGCTGTTTCCTGTTATTTCTAGAGAGAAATTGTGCTGATTAGAGACACTAGATTATTCACTTCTAAATAGACCTAATTAATATTTTATAAATGAACAATCACTCAGTATCGTTGATATACTATAATAATAATAGTAGAATCGATATTTGTTTTATTTATTTGTTAATTGCATTAAAAACATGCGCGAATGCAGCAAACAAAATCAACAAAATGCAAAGGACATGCAGAAAACCTGCAATATCTGTAGCACATAGTGTTGCAGTAAACCTATGATCACTGACTGGTATTGATGGAACACTGAGAACGTAACTACACTGTGAGAGTGCAGAGATTACATTATATTGTAATAGCAGTGGAAATATGACCCATTTGGTGGGTTCAAGATTCTTTCACTTATCGGGACGGGACCTTATAATATTTGAGAATACCAGTGAAATAAACAAGATATTTACCCGAAGGTTTTCGTGTTGATCGTCTCTCCTCGCGCTCTACGATCCTGATCTATCGCCTGCCTGCGGGCAATATTGGACGATGTAGGAAAATTCCTGAAAAATTCGAAGGTCATTTAATTAATTTTTCTTGTATGGAAAGTGTATGTATTTATGCTTGGGAAGATGAAATAGTCAAATCACTATAATTATGCTAAATATAAACCAATTATATTTTTTAATATGCATGATTATTATACTACTCAAATTTTGACAGGGTTGCTATTGTAAGATAAGTCACAATTATACATGGCACCATTTTCAAGGGCGACAATTCACAGACCGTTTTCTCGCCTGGATCCATCGTTGAATGTCCTCCTTTGATTCGAGTTGCCAAATTTTAGAAGCCAATCCAGTTCTGTGTTGCTGTAAGCAAAGGCATCGGTGTATCCTATACATACATGACAATAACAGTCTTATCCCTCTTCCCACTCGATTGATCCATCTTGCCTTGGCCACGTGATCTCCAATGCAAAATCCCTTGCCTGCAAAGGTCAGAAATTCTGGCAGAGCAAGATGAAAGCGCTATTGTTGGCAGTCATAGTCCAGTCAGATTCACCATAACATGTATAAGCTCCACCTACTTTGTCAGTCACAACAACAATAATGGCGGCGAGCACTGTCACAGTTGCCGACCGATAAAAAAAAAAGGCAAACGTTCTCATAGCGTTTTCATGTTGGCAATCAACTCTCACAAGTAAACAAGTCAACAGTGATCTGCACATTGTGCCATGCTAAGTTGAATCGACTGACAAAAGTAGACATTCCCACTACCTGTCTTAATGAACACAAAAATTAAATTTTTCTCTTGAATGGCTACCATGGCTGTTATCTGTTATAATTAGACATTCAGTCTAAAACTTAGTTTTGATATCGTTCACGATCTTCTACAGCATTTTTGATGTTGTGATATACAGTAGCTATTAATAACACGTTTTGATTGGTTGGTTTCAAATTAGACACACGGGAAGACAACTCACTAGTCTTCAAATTGTCCAGGATCAAGCCTCCAGACCCCACTCTCATCACTTTGAATAATTATAGTTTATATCACTATTGACAATTTGAATCCAAAATGCCATTTTCTTTCTGCAGGCATCATGAAAGCGCATTTCATAATGTCTACCTTAAAAAAAATATCCAGGAACATCTGTTGATGAAAAGAAAATTGCATCCCTTGATGCCTTATTTCAAAATTTCTGGAAGCCGCCTCCAGACCCCAGTAGGTAGCTTCAGTGTCTTTCTGCAGATGCCAGTACAACGCTTTTCATTACGCCTACACTTCTGAAGACACTAGAAAATTGTATTTCATTGTGCTCATATTTCAAAATTTCAGTTGCTAAAACTTGGGTGCTAAAATCTGTCAATATCTTTACCGATGCCATATTATAGTACCCATATTTCCCCCAGACCACAATAGATAACATTGTATTTTTTATATATATACTAGGAAACTGTACTTTGTTATGCCTATACATTTCTGAAATTCCCACTAGATAAACTGTGCTAAAAATATTACGTTTTGTTTTTTAGATACCACGAAATCATATTTTATTATGCCAGTGTTGGAAATGGAAGCCGGCCCGGACGCCCGGGGCCGACATTTTCTGACCCGGGCGTGCAGCTTTCAATAGTTG
>JAUTBT010057073.1:0-15172 GCA_032361225.1 Lepetodrilus schrolli | reverse complement strand
TAGTGAAAATGTTAAAAACACTTTTAAAGCGTCATTGCACATGCTGCGGATGGTACATAGCCAGAATCTACTGGGGTACGGTCTGTTTTCACGAAAATATAAAGCAAACTCGGCTCTGACACCCATGTGATTTATAAACTGAAAAAAAACACGAGGTCTATTTAAATGAACACGACATATAGATAGCAAATAATTGAGAAAAGGATCCCTCTCTGTCCCGCTCAAAGCCGGTATGCATAATCCATCTCGCTCTTCGGAAGGTAAGGGTCAGTTATGAATGTTATGTTTTTGCTCAGCGCTGCCCGCCATAGCATTTTAGTAGAGATTAGAATGGTACGGCGATCATATTTTTCAGAAAGATGGTAATTATAAACTGTTCAGCGTGTGGCTGTGAAAACTGTTCGAATATGACGTCCTGTTGTTAGTTCGTATCTTTCCCAAAAAAAAATCTGAATGTCGCCAGTTAGGGTTAATTCGGTGCCAGAGACAAATACGAAAGGTCGAATTTATGGCAACAACATTGATATATGAACTATTTGTTTGATTAATAACGTTATGAAACATGCTAAACTAGTCATTGGTAGAAACATGTGCTGGTACCGGAGAAATCCTTAACCCTCTAGAGCCCCAGGGGTGACCGGCGACCCCTTGTAATTGGAAGGTTATGTAATTAACACTGGTTAAGACAATTATAAAATGATACCACCAAAGCCCAGTGTTCAATCCGTGACCCTACTAGCAGCTGTCGCTTCATATATAAGCAGTTTCCAAGAGCATGATTTCTTCGAACCACTTGAAATGTACTTGACCTTTAGGGGGTTAAGTACCCTTAATGTGCTAGGATGAGGCTTACATGTACTTTCGGTATGCATTTGAATGCGATTTTCTCGTAACTCTCCAATATGCGACATCGTTTGGAGAATGATTCACGACTGTATATTTTATCTTTGTTCTAACGACACGTTGTTTTTGTCTAACTCGATGAGGGACGCTTTCCGGTCATGACGGTCAGATCGATATATTAAATTAATGGTATACGATGCAGTCAAAAGCCTACTTTCCTCTCCTCTGTGTAATGGTGTGCTGGCTATCGTTATTTATATGTTATGTATTCCCAGAGAATTATTACCGTCATTGAGTAGCATAATGTTAAACAATTGCATTGGTAATGGATCTGCGCTTAACCAGACTGTCAAATTGACGTATAGCCAGGCAGCATATTACCGACAACTAGTTGGTTATTTACACAGCTAGAATAAATAATATTAACTAACATGTATCTGTTTACATTCTGTATATTCTGAAGTGCACGTACACTTATCCCAACCTGCTTTGAATATTTACTAATATTTAGGTGGTAATTCTTAAATTTATATTTCAGAAATCGGCGTTAGGAATCTGATGTCATCCTTCTTCTAATGCTTCTGCAAGTTCTTTAAGAGTGCCTTGGGCCTGTAGACGTTTAGAAATTCTTAGTTGTTAAACTAATATACAGCTAAATGTATATGTCCAAAAAGAATACTGGCCCTTAATTAATATAGTTGAGTATATATTCACTAGTATCGTTATGTAAAACGTTAAATTCATTCAGATTTTTGCTTCAAAATACCATTTGTTTTGTCTAGGACTTCCGGAACATGTAGAGCTAGACTAGATCTTTTTAATAAGTCAGTATATTCATTGGTCTTCTGAGACACAGCGGATCGATAAGAAATATGTGCATACATATTCTGTATTACCTCTAAATACTTGTGGAATTACATAACGACAATAATAGCTTAGTTTCTTTACATCTTGAACATAACACTGAAGTAGAGATTGATACAAAGTTATCTTCCATCCAACGTAATGCGAAATACTATATTCATTATAGATTTGGTTTCAAGAACTGTCTATTTTTGGAAAATATCTATACCGGTATTAGATATTTATCTTGTATCCATAAATGCATTGCGTGAATACATCTGGGAAAATTACATCTTAAAATTAATCTTAATCTACAGATTAACCTTTCCCCATATGGATATGATCACAGATACTCTATATGTGAGTATATACAAGTACTGTAAATCAGGAAATTAATAAGAGCAGGATATTAATGCGAAAAAATGCGATTGGCTTATGGCCGCATTTAATTCATACGCATTATGGAAACTAATGAAAGGAACGTCCGGAAAAAAACATGAATAGAGGCCTGGTCGATCGCATTTAATTGTTGTCGCATTTATGTCAAAAACTTGAGGTCGCATTAAATTAGTGACGCATTAATTTCCTGATTTACAGTAATCAAAAAGAGATCAAGTTGGCGATGCTTTCATCTTATTATACGTAGACGTGTTTCATATAAACCCACGACACATTTATAAAGAGCACGTGTGATTTTCTTTAAGGCAAGGCGTATAGTAATATAAATCGAACCATACATTTCACGAAAATATATAATATTAAACGAGGCGATACGTGTTTTAAATCAAACCTTCAATTATGTAATGTGCTTCAGTGCAGGCAGATGGTTATATCTAATAAAACTACAGTGCAATATGCATGAACTAACCTGTTGTGTCTTGTCTTATCTTGTCGTGTCTTGTCTCCTCCGGGGCAAGTGGGAAAGGATACGAAAAACTCCACAGATCGTCTTTATAATAGTTTAGTCCACAATGAGAAGGGGCGGCTCGGAACTACGATGTGGTCACGTGATCTGTTGGCCAATGTGGGTGTTGAAGGGATACGTCTTTGATCCGACTATGTAGATGTTGTTTCTGATATCGATTAAGTAAATGGAGATGTCATACGACGACAGTTCTGTGACTATGGGCAGCAAATATACATGACCCAAGAGTACAAGGGATCCGTATTGTATTTAACACGGATGCGCACTATCTTTCAAAATATTCTGATTCTGTATTTGCATATACGGACAATGAAGCTATAGTTTGGACGTTATAATTAAATATCGGTGGCCAGATTCTTTATCCAATTATGCATTAACATACAATGCAATCTTTCTGGTGGTTAACGAGACATGTGTCCTAAACTAACTAAACTACATGTAGTTAATTATTGGAGTCTTTGAAAGAAGAAGTCGTGCATTCTTGGTTCCCACGACAAAGGTTATACGTACATATACTGAACTCAAAGAATGGCCTATATGGACTGCTCGCATTATTATGTTTTTGGACAAATATTTCTCAAGTATTCATTAATTATGAAACTGATGAAAACCATGATAATGATGCTGATTATGATGATCATCACGACAGAAAAATGAGAATGATGATTAATATGATTTGATGACGATGGTGTTATTGATGATGATGATGATGATAATTGTGCTGCTGCTGAGGAGGAGGAGGATGAGTGTGACGATGATGATTAGGAGGAGCAGAATGGTGACGAAGATGACGAGACCGAATATTGTGATGCGAATGACGATAACGATGATGATGATGATGATGCTGACGACGATTACGACGATGAGGAGGAGGAAGCGGAGGCGGAGCAGAATGGTGACGAAGACGATGTCGAGACCGAAGTTTGTGAAGAGGACGAGGATATTGATGGATGATGCTGCTGCTGCTGCTAATGATGACGATGATGCTGATGACGATGATGATGATGACGATGAGGATTAGGAGGAAGATGTTGATTATACATGATGACACTGATGGTGACCTAGCTTTAGATTGGTGCCACTGCCTTCCTAGAAATGATATAGATCTACAATGTAGTTTACAATTATTGTCATCTATTATATGACCCTCTATTGAATCAGGGTGTTGTTTCGCATAGCGACTTTCAACAGAGAAGAAACAACAAGCCCAACCCCACAACCCCACCACCCCCACCACCCTCACACCACAGACACTTGAAGCAGGCCAATTATTTTTTACATTATTTTATAACACTGATTTGAAATGTCGGGATTAAAAAAAAAGAAGAAGGTTTTATTGTTATATTATGTAGTGATAATATTTGTGTGGTACTGGTACCCCGGGCGGGAATCGAGGTTTACGTCACTTCCGGTTATAATGGCAGCGTCGCGAACGCCGTGTAGTATGACCGTTTCGTGAAACGCAGGGATAATCAAGAAGGTTATAAAACATATCAGAAGAATAGTATAGTGGATGCAACTGATTACCCGTTCCACCAAATGTCCATTACAAAGTTGTGCATTATGAAGTTTGATTTATAAGTAGTTTGGTTTTATTTTTAGATTGACTGGTGCCCAGAGAATTTACATATGATACATGTTTTAACAGGAACAATGCCTCCTGGATTACGTCAGTAGCCATTTCGGTTCTCGTAATATTTTGAAATTTCAAATTCTGATAATTGGGGGGAAAAAGAATTCATATTCCAGGGAGGAGGATTATTTAGAGGGGGATACTATATCAGGAGACACTGTCTTACGTTGGTACAGCTGCAGGAAGATCATGAGGAACGAATTGGAGGAGATTTTATTTATTAATACTCTGATGTTGTCATTCGACGGAACTTTATATGAAGCCCATAAGTGGGCAAAGCTGGTTTCGGTCTTCTCTAATCTGTATTACTAACACCTGGTATCTTGTAGGTTAGTAGGATGTTCCTACGAACTACGGCTAGTGCCAACGTGCTTCTCGACACGGCACAGACTTATTAAGGATAATACGTGACAGGTCGATATCTGGAGATCGCGCTTTTTATTCTGTGAATTGTTTTATCCTTCCTTCCACAGTATATCGGAGATATGACTGTGTTCGATTCACGACTCTAGTGTCCCGAGTGTTAGGTCATGGGGCATGCGCAGTGAGTGCTCAGATTGAACGGCAGGAGTAAACAGCGAGTGAATGAATACGTGAAAAAGTAAAATTAATATATACATATATATATATGTTTTAATGCACTCGTGCTTTCGTTCGCCAGCCATCTTACTCGAGTGTTTACTCCAGTCGAAGTGGAGAGTATACTCCTAACCTATCCTGACCTCTCTTCTGAAACACGAGGTGTGTTCATCACTCGAGTGTCACCCTAGGATTGATCGAGTCGTGAATCGAATACAGCCATAATGTCTATACTGATATGAGTACTGTTACTAACTATGCGATACGGTAAACTCGTGAGCCAAGGCCGATACAAGGATAGAACAGCACAGACAGTAATTCAACCTTTTTGTCTACCACCGGAAGCACGTGACAACAAAGAAAATTCGACTGTCATCACGACTAATCACATGATAAATGCTCCGATAGTACGACCACACATCCGATTTCAATCATGCTCTCATGAAATGACACCACACTATAAAACATCGCATGACAAAATCACAGATAGAATATCAGAATAATAAATATTATTCAACGCCACTTTCGCCTTCATAATTGTCATATAGTTTATTTTCCCTCCGATATATCTGGATAATCTGATCTGATAGACGCCTCGTCTTGCTGATCATTAACAATATCGTTTCATTATACGATACCACACAAAGTGACATCCTGATACGACGAAATACTTATTCCTTACTCATGATCCTCTTTCGCAACGTGTGGGCTATAAAAAGAACATTTATATACAGTATTGGCCAATTAAGGATACTAGCGACAATATATAGCTAGCTATCCATAGGCTGACTGTTGTAATAGCCGACATAATACAACGGCTTGATTTCGTTACATACTAGTGACTTGGTTGGTTTACTCAATAAGTTGTAGACTCACTTGGTGTTAATTTGCTATAAGCCCCTTTGGAAATTATGGTAAATGAGTAATATTATGGAATATGAAATTGACTAGATTATTAATAATACTTTTGCAATATTTAATACTACGGATATTAAATTCTTACCATCCTTACTCTTATTGGCAAACATCATAGTTTGTTAAATTCCTTGTAATTTCACAGTTCCTAGTATTTCTTTAAACAAGTAAAATTCCTTTCTCAGATTCAGATAATATTAATAAGCGTTTATGTGAAAGGATGTTCTTAAATGAAATAGCATATGTTGTAAATCAAGAATACATAACATTTTTCGCTCAATACAACATATTGTCTATAAGTATTGTTGAAATAACAAAAGTACTAAAATATTGCGATTGGCGAGAACAAAGTCTCATGTATGTAGCATATACACTTAACAAATTTAATTAAGTGCCAGTAACCATTTTAACCATGTAATCTAAATTTGTTTTAAAATATTTAACGAGGCATGTCCAAATGTCTACAGGCTCTAGGTCCTCTTCAAGAATTTACAGACGCTCTGGAAAAATAATGGCGCCAGCCTCCTAATAATTAAGCTGAGTTCTAAAATGTGGTAGAAAGCTTCACCTATAAATGAATTTAGTTTGTTGAGTATAGTATCGATCAATTCATGAACAAAAGACACTCAAACACTTTGATATTGATTCTCAATGCAACAGCCTGCAATCCTAAATATATTTAATTTTGCAAACCCAATGCCAGACTATACAAGAAGACGAACTTGACCATTAATCAATGGTACAGGCATTCTGAAGGCCTGTATCATTTACTACATTGAATGTAATACGTAATACCAATATGGTAAATCTGAATTGAACCTAATCTCATTGCAATAGTTCTTTAAACATATTATATACATCATCAAAAAAATGTCCAGTCCCTCATTACAACGATGTAGTGTAAATTTCCTATTTAATTCTATAATTTGCATTTTATAGGGAGCGGATCTCGTTAGCTGTATTGCTTTTACCCGATCCAATGACTATTTATGTCAATGAATATGTTTAACCCTTTCCATGCTGAAGGCAACCAGAAATGCCCTAACGAGAAGTGATTCTACCTAATCCAGCAGGCAGAGGGTTAAACTAAGATTAGCGTAATAGCAGTTACCGATTCTTTGTTTAGAGGATGAAACTCGGTGTTAAGTTAGTATCATGATAATTCGTATAACTTGATACTTATGATCGGGAGCCTGATCTGCAAATCAACCTCATCTTTATTATCTACGGTAAACATACCGTAAGACGATAGTGGCCATCATCCACGTCTTGCGATAGGTTTACGATCGACCATAGCTCGTGTATCGGGTCCCAGGTAATATATTCTACGATGAGTTGTGCTTATTTCAGCTATACTTCTAAATTCAACATTTGCAACAGATCAAATGTCTGCTACGAGTACAAGACTGTCCGTAAATTCTCTGTGATTACTGTAAATTCTCTGTGATTACTGTAAAACGGTTATATTTAGAGGCTCGCAATTTTCACGATTTTGTAAAATTTAATTTACAAAACATATTCACGATTTGTAGAATTCACATTGTCCAATTTTTTAAATAATTTTTTATTATTTATTTAACGTCATTTAACGAGTTCACAAACTGTTAACAGTTACTGTAAATTCCCTGTGATTACTGTAAAACGGTTATATTTAGCTGCTCGCAATTTTCACGATTTTGTCAAATTTAAGTATGAAAACATATTCACGATTTGTAGAATTCATATTGTGCAATTCTTTTGATTATTTTTTTTACATTTTTTATTTAACGTCATTTAACGAGTTCACAAACCTCAGTTCATACTCACAGGCTAATCTGTTATAATCACATGTCCGGTGAACCCAGAAGAGTTAAACTTAGTCATGTCCGTTTTGAAACCAGTCCACCCACATGGCTGATGACAGCCATGAAAGTCTTTCCTTGAAGACGGACATGATTGTGTCAGGCTTCCGGAAGGCGGGAATTCTCTGAACTTTGTGACTGTGTACTGCGACTGTTTTTGTTTTCATATTCCGGATTTTACACGAAGTGGCAGATTCCCGGTTTTTACTCGAAACGGAAATGACATCATAATGATACATATGCCATTTCAATGCATTGCCGACTTTCCAGTTTACAAATACAATTGGCCATGATCAGCCGATGATCAAATGACCCCACAGTTTAGAGTGTTACATACCTACAATCCAATAAAACTGAACAAGGTATTGTCATCTAATTAACGACCTAAACGCTTAGTCTGCCTTCAGCCTGAACGTGTTTTGATAATTATCAACGAGTCTCGACCTGGGCAGAGAGTGGGCCCTCATTCTATAATGGTCAACTAGTATATTATTCGCGTGTTTCTTAATTTCACTATCAAATACACATAGTGGATTTCGTGAAAATTAAGAAACACGCGAATAATACCCGTTTTACAGTATTTAGGATGTCTTGATCTCTCACAGAAGCATAATCATTTACTAGTATACATGTTCATGGACTATTAATGATATCTTGAACTATCACAGAAACAAAATCATTTATACATGTTCAGGGACTATTAATGATATCTTGAACTCTCACAGAAACACAATAATTTAGAAATTCTCTGGGATTATTTAGGATGTCTTGAACTCTCACAGAAACATAATCATTTACTAGTATACATGTTCATGGACTATTAATGATATCTTGAACTCTCACAGGAACACAATCACAGACATTCTCTGAGATTACTTAGGATGTCTTATCACAGAAACATAGTCATTTAGAGTCTACACAGTTTCTTCATTGATCTGTCGACGTGACCATGAGGTGTCCATGTCGATGCTTTATCCAAGACACATATACATATAGGCATGTAACGTATTGATGATACATATATATTTACCACATGTGGATGGGAAACATGATGAGTTGGAAGGATATAATTTTCGCCTTTCGATAACTCCAGGTACCTGGACATTATGTCCGAGAACTGACACCAGCATCCGGGCATGCTTTCTTTTCATCTGTGAATTATTAGTATTAACAGATGTATCCTGATGTCTTGACAAATCGTTGCAAATGGGTGAAAGATTCCCGCAACGATAGTTAAACTCCATAATCACTCACTCACTCACTCATGTCTTGACAATTGTCTTCCATAGTATTATACCCGTCTTTGACTTGGTTAATTAGTCCAAAGAGTTTGGCGCAAAAGAAGAATGGTGGTGGATCACGAACTGTAGTACTGAAGGATTCATACCACTGTCTGTACGATTGCATTAGTATAGAACATACCTGAAGTCCAAAGGAACTACGCTAACGTTGAACTTGTCCATTACGAATCCATTATTTTATGCGTTTGCTATTTATGAATAGGGGCGGGTGGTAGCGCAGTGGTAGAACGTTCGACTTCGGAGCCAACGGTTTCAGGTTCAAATCCCGCCCCGGGGGCCCGGCATTAATGTTCGCGAAAGTTACCTTTCTGACGCGATATTGATACGATGCGCTGTCTGTAGAGTGGCAATGCATTTATCATCCTTGGTCTTGTCAGTACCAGCCGGTGCTCGCAGGTTTACTACAACATTGTTGCGGGTTTCCTCCTGCTGAGACGTAAAACAATGATTCATACTCACACTCCTGTCATAAACTGACAAGCCGTGATATATGTGAAAGAAATTAAGAATCTTGAAAGCGGCTCTAAACCCCAGTTTAAAAAAAACCCAGAACAATTGTAGCAAGATTTCCGCAGCGACGTTAAACTCCATAATAATCATTTGCTGACTTATACGTTACCCTGGAGTTATTACTCTTGTAGCACTACGATTGTTTGTGGAACTCAACATCTGTACATTAACCAATATCCAGGTGTCCTGGGTGACATTCCTTTGAGCAGTGCAAAGTGTTCAGAGTACTCTGAAAGACAATTTTGTCAGTGGAACATCTCGCACGCTGTGCAGTCTGTACTCGCTGGTGAGTTAGTGCAGACCGCACAGGAAAAGTACAGTGACGTCACCACATCGAAGGCAACTCTTTGCCGCCATCCTGCGTGTGTGAGTTGTTCCTTTCACTCAGTACACCGTACTGTGTACTGAGTGACGTCGTCTGTCTGAGAACATTTTACGGGGTCCTGCTTTAACTTGAAGCAATAAATATGAGCATTCACTGACATAACCGAACATTTTCATTGTTAGATGTGGGAATGTGGCGGCCATCTTGGAACTGGACGAACACTTACAGCGAGACTTTACCATATTTGAGGCGGCCCCACAGGTATTTTAAGATTTCTATATACTGGGTCTCGTGTACCTACCCATATTGTGTGAAAAATGTTAATGTTTGACCTTTAAATCTGTGTTGAGCTAACCATGCAATATATATTATCACTTTCTAATTACTGTACTACATTGTCTATTTGTGCAGGAATCCAGAGGAATACCGTCAAAGAAGCCACAGCCAGATTACTTTCTCTAACACAACTGTTAATAGGCATCTCATCCCATTGTACGATAATCATCTATGCTATCATTATCATCATCATTATTAACATCACTAATATCATCGCCATCATCGTCGTCATTGTCATTACATCATTATCGCCATCTGGTGGGAGGGAACAAAGCTTTCACGGAATGCTGGTCTTGCCAATCTGAGGAACATTGTCCGAGCAGCTTCCGTCACGTGCGTCTGGTGGCGCAGTCTCCCGGCAGAACATGGTACAGAGTTACATCGAGAGGTTTCACACAAACACACCACTATCCTAGGAATAGACGAACAATTTCATGACGTTACGTGGAAGATGATTTCTGAATTCATATTGTATTTTTATAGATGCCCAACTGCATCGCACATTGTTTTATATGTAAATACCTGTAAATAGAACATGAGATTGTGTTTCAAATTTCTGTTGCTTTTTCAATGTTACATAAATTACTCCCTAAAATAACAAACACGAGATTGTGGTGATTTATAGTCCCTAACATGAATGATCTTCCTGGTCGTCCGATTTGTGTAGATAGCATTTCAGTGACAAGAATGTGATCCATTTAAAATCAATTAGAAACTAGAGGGCATACATTTTTAATGCTTAATAATGGAATGCGAGTACACAGATAGATTTCACGAGTTAATTTCATATCGGAATACCCATCAAAGGCCGGTTCTGCAGAATGATTGTAGCATTAAAAGTTATTCCTCGCTGCTCATGTGTAGAGTCACAATTCTCACAATGGCTATGATTGTTCTGTGTGTAACTGCACTCTGCACTGTTTACCTCTGATGCGCAATTTTAAGTTACTGTTAGCGGGTATGCCTACTGTGTATATCGCAAGTTAATACATGAAATATTCTAGTACGTTTTTCACTCGTTAATTGTCAATGTTCAAGACTTAATTCCATACATGCAAATATTTCTTCTCAGCTGGTATTTTGTCAATTCTTCATGGAATTCAACAGGTTCCAAATTTACTGCTGTATTGTTGTAGTCACTTGCGTGCACTTGATTCCACAGAACAATTGTAGGGCCACAAGCCGTAACTAGCTCTACCCCCATACCATTACAGTATTTCTATGCATTACTGCAGGTCTTCAAGTAAAAAAAAAATACTGTTTTATCAGTTTAGCATTAGTCTGTGTCACAGACATTGGAGACATTTCTTTTTCATTTTATAAATATAGTTTTTTATGTCGGAAATTGAAAAAAAATGTCTCCAGTAGCTTTGACAAAAGTACTTTTGAAATTGAATTCATTGTATTAGTTTGAACAGTAAGCTTCAATTCATGCTATCAGTTGTACATCAGTTTGTAAATACTGGAATGGAACGTACATTACAGTCTGTGTCAGACTTCAGGTTGCATGTGTCTATTTATGGACGAAAATAAAGACGAAAGCATTTTCTGCGTTGCATATTTAGTTTTTCAACCATTTTGAGTATATTTCATACGCGAACTCAAATTTTATATGGGAGTTTGTGAACAAA
The DNA here is from genome assembly GCA_032361225.1 of Lepetodrilus schrolli. Taxonomy (NCBI): domain Eukaryota; kingdom Metazoa; phylum Mollusca; class Gastropoda; order Lepetellida; family Lepetodrilidae; genus Lepetodrilus; species Lepetodrilus schrolli. The sequence goes on along the minus strand of JAUTBT010057073.1, from coordinate 3,490 downwards.
GCTACAAGTTTAGGATGAAACCATACCATAAAGGTTTCATAATAATCAATTCAAAGGACAGTCCGTCTCTTAAAGAAGCAAGACTGTATCGCCAATGCAAAGGTTTTCCCCCAACATTGTTTTCACAACAATAGACTATTCACGTAGACCTGAGAAGATGCCTACTAGTATGCACTCTAATCTGAGGCAGTGCAGCATAGGTCTGTTTTATGAAACCATTTAGGCCCTGTATACTCCCCATCACAGATAAAACCCAAACTCGGAGTGGCAAGATGTCGTTTCTTTCATCATTCACATGTCGATCAACGACAACAGCTCGCATCAAACACAGAAAGAAAATCACTTACATTTATTGATCTTGCCTCTTTAAGACAAAGTTCAAACAACTGATAATTCTTAGAATTCAATAGAAAGCCCAGATGCTGGTTTTCATAGACAAACATAACACAATAGGTCATTTATGATACTGTTATTTATTTAAAATGATTGGATGATGTGATCATGATAAATATTTCCATGTTCCCAAACAATGCATTGAAAAGATACAAGTAGTTTGGTTTAGCACAATGAATACGTAGTTTGTCTAGATGATCTAAATCTACACCAGTGGCGTGTAAAGTGGACATTTCCACTACCCAACTGGTGGACGAACATTGCTATGTGAATTCCACTATTTGTGAATGGTAATAACACTAGTTGTGTCTCTAATATCAGCAGAGTATTTATTAAAATACATTGGGCAAGTGAATTTATCCTTTGTTTGGGGAACCTTTCACAGGATGTGCAATGATAAATAAAATATAAGTAATAAGTTAGTTGCAAAAATGTGAGCAAAAGATTTCCCCTCGTGACATTCACCACTTGTGGATTGCCACCATCTTTGAACACCTGACATAATATTTGGATTTTTTTTTAATTAATGATCCACCTGCAAGGGAAAGTGAGGAGGGGGGGGGGGGGATTTACATGGCTTTCTCACAGTATTTCATCAATATTATGACGATCTGTTTATGGTGGGATGAGAATCCACAGCAATTGTTACAGTAATACTTTAAGACCTGTGAGGACTTTGATTGATCGAATGATTGATTTAATGCTTGCAGCTGCTTCAGAAATATGTCACCCATACTACAAACCAAAAATGAAAAAGGTGCATTACCAAAAAGGGATTTGATATAGAATATTCAGCCTTGTCATGGGCACAACCCTATCACCCATTTTGAATTACCCAGTGATCTTGCTAAGCAGGGAAGAAAGTGACTAGCCTTGGAACAAGGATGACACAGGACTATGCAAATATGCCCTCCCTAGACTTAACCCCTCGGAGATTGGCAGTGCTTATGTATTTGAATACCGTAGTTCACATTCTTTAACTAGAACGTTACCTATGGTGAACGGTATGGATAGCTATACAAGGACAATGATACCAAATGCTCTTGACGACAGTGCTGGCAAGCTTTATAACAAGTTTATACAAACATATGTATACACTGAGGAATAACAATGCAGTCGAAGGGTATTGTACATCTGAAAATAAGAGCATCTCAAAACTTGTAAACATCCCCAAATCAGTAAACGAACTAGAAAGGAAAAGTGTGTTTGTGCACAGCAAATATGAATGTCTCGCAGTATTGGCCTTTCAGACGAATAACACTGCACGATTTCATCATAATAAAACAAAGATGCAAGATGTTTATAACACAATTTTAATGATGACACCAGGCCTTGATATTAGAAAAAAATTGAGTATAATTTCATGTTCAAGCTCAAATTTTATATGGGGATTTAAGAACAAAACATTTTGAGTTGAGCAAGAAATTGTACTCAAAAACGTTTCGTAATCTCGGGGCCAGGAAATGCAGTTGATTCTAATATGTCTGCACTGGGGAGATGCGATGACAGATGGTTAAATATACACAGACTTCAGTTACTTGTCATAACGGGTAAGTGGACGGTTGGTTATGTTTGAGCTATGTCAAGTTTGACAGTTCTATTCAGATGTATAGTGAACATAGATAGGGGGTGCTGCCTGGTGATGTCATGATGACGGTTCCCGACCGAATGGGCCACTGGTATCTCTCTTCTATTGTGGGCAAGATCCTTGTATAAAACTCACATCCAAGCTTGTCGTCTTCCATGATTCTGAAATTAGAAATCAAAACCATGATTGAAATGAAGTTCACAAAGAGAAATAGATCCACATGGAAAAATTGTTGTGCCATGTATTTTCTTTATTACCTAAGCATATCTCCCATTGAGTTTGAATCTCGTCTCATTTTTAATGCAATGTCTTCTCCGTATACTAAGCATATCTGTGAGAACGGGAACATTTTTGATGCAATGCCTTTTCTCTGTATCTCTTAATCATCCACATTGACTATTGACAGGTTTTCAGATGAATACAGCCCAGCCTTCATCCGCTGTATGCTAGTATCGACCAGTATGTGTTTCCGAGATGGAACATAATTTATCCAAACTATGGGATAATTTTCGCGATTTGATTGGACGAGAGGAGCCCTGGTAAAAATGTTTACACCCCAGTTTAGCTGTAGATAAAAGTTGTAGACTTGACTTGTATGTTAGAAAGACATTTGGCATGAAAATTTGTTTTCTTAAATTTGTACATCTATTAAAATAGGGAGTGTAAGTTGACATTAAAAATCCAGTGACATAAACTGGTCAAACATCTAAATGCGCTACACATTGACTGACAGCTGACATGTGATGAAGATGTCATTCATAGCAAGCCTCGCTAGCAACTGCACAATAATGCTAATGAAATATGGTTAACCGATATCTTCATGGTTTACGTTCATCAGATATATTATTATTAAAACCTGTAGTTCCATTTTCAAACCATTCTGTATCGATTTTCATTAAACATAACCTTGATTAACAAGTATCTAATGCCATATCTCCGATTAAGTGTCAGTGGTAGTCTGTCACCGGAAATGACTCAGATGAGAGTTACTGTCCCTATTTAGGATAAATTGGTTTTCGGCATGATTGCAAGTACAAGCTGAAATTACTCGGAATTATACCAGAAATTTCAGCTTGCAAAAACCTGTACATTCCTGAAATTAAACGCCGAGGTGGAACACTGTGAATGGCGGCGTACGTACCCGCGGCGTGAAGCCGTGCAGCTTCATCCTCTGTGTCTCCTGCTGCAGCACGTGGTCGTAGTCTTCCTGCGCCGCCTTCTCCTCCTCCTGTGCCTCCTCCTCGCGTCGCCGGGCCGACAGACCACGCTCCTGCTGAACTTTGACCTGCAGGGAGGAGTGGCACGCAATGTCAGTGTCAATATTGTGTCGCAGTGACGACAGTGCAACATTTTATGTCGCCTCGCCGAAGTGCGAAGGTCTATATTATAATAATGGGTTTTTTTTGTTTTTGTTTTTTTAATTGGGGCTTAAAGTCGCTTTCAAGATTCTTTCACTTATATCATGACTTGTCAGTTTAGGGCAGGAGGAAGCCCGCAACATCCGTAGCG
>JAUTBT010057062.1:0-15172 GCA_032361225.1 Lepetodrilus schrolli | reverse complement strand
TTACTATGAAATAATAATGACCAGAGTGCTGTTAATCACACCAGAAACAGACATATTTTGTACTTTAATTTGGGTGTACCTAAATATTCGAACACGGTAATTTTCAATTTTCGTATGTTTTCAAAAAATTATTTTATCCTGTACGAACTATTATGGTAATTACGGTAGTCCCGCAATTCCTCCAGATATAGCCATCTATTCAAACTTACGTTTTTCTGCTTTGTACAACGGTAAAGGCCCCCTATTAACTAATTTTCGCGCTAAAATGTCGTTAAATTGTATGGCCATTAAAAAAATAAAATGTGTAGTGACCATCAGTGGTGATTTGTGCTTCGTGGTTGACATGTTTGCTATATGGCCATTGTTCTCTATTTCAGTTGCGGCAGTGAACTATAGGCTAACTGTAGAACCAGCTTCATGTGCAACATCAGTAATACAAGGCGACAGTTGTCTTTTCAAGTGCGATGTTCTAAATACTGGCACCAACACCATGACTTGGAGCAAAAAGACGTCACCAAATCGCGATGTGGATGTTACAAGATCAAGCTGTGCAAATGTTGCAGTATTTCCCTCTGATTATATTACAGCATGTAATGGACAATATTACACACTCAACATCACAAATGTTACGTATGGCAGAGACAACTACCCTTGGACTTGTATCGACTTGCTTGTCACCCAGGAAAGTAGTTCTATCACAATAGTTATTACAGGTACTCTTCACTTAACCTATTTAATGCAACTCTCTCACTGACATTTTGCCATTTGTAAAAACTTGCGTTCTTACAAACTCGTTTCTATTTCGATACTTACTTCTAAAACATGCTCGAATAGTCTCGCGATTCCCCCCGATAAAGCCATCTATTCAAACTTACGTTTTCCTGCATTGTATGGCAAACACAAATGTTTTAATTGCAAGATTTTGTATTATGGTGCAATCGCCCAAACGCAGCTTGCCCTGTTAGTAGAGACGTGTGTTAAGCCAGTACAAGCCCTCAACAGTGTACCACATGGTGCCCCACACACTCGGTGCAGCTCCTCTTCCAGACCCCCAGGTCTTTGAAATAGAGGACCAGGGCTCAAATTTTTTTTTTGGGGGGTTCCCCCAAGGCTTCTTCCCGTAATACTAAGTCAAGGAAAAAATCCTTAGGTAAAGTACTTACGCTTGCGAGGAAGAAGCAGTCGCCACCCTAAGGGACGCAAGACCCAGGACTCGATTATTCAGAACTGGGTCCAGGCTCCCGGCGTTCTGGATCTGACCCATACCACGGTACGTGTCGATCCCACAGCTACCAGGACACAGGACCCGGGACCCGCTACCCATCACCCGGGACCCGCTACCCAGGACCCGGTCTTCACTACAGTCTGGGTCCGGGACAGGTGGAGGGATGTGGCCTTGGCCTGGTCTCCCACCTGGGTTTGGGCCACAGCCTCAGGTACATCGGTACCCACAGGCTGGCCAGCCGGAGGTTCAGAGGTTCGTGACGGCCAAGGTGGCGCCACAAACCACGTCATTGACTGAGCTTCCTTACCGGCCACTCCAGGCAGGGAGAGCCTTGCTTCGGCAGGCGATTCACTGATGGAGATGTCCGAGGCTGAGGATTTGTTCTCAGCCACGCCCTCAGGGTTCCTCTGCACAAAGGGTCCGGGATGCGGAAACCACATTGGATTCCAATCAGGACCTCATGAGGGCAGTGGACACCTCGGGATGCTACCACTTACGAGGAAGCACTTACTCAGGTCACAGGGTTATGCCATTAACATGAAGGCTCCTGCAGGTCCTAAGCAACGTCGGGTTGTGAGCGGTGCGGAACTGGCTGACCATCAAAGGTGGGAAGCCGGTGTCCATGCTATGTGACCTGTTGGGTCACTCTGAGCAAGGCCGCCTGGGTAACTTAGGTTGTCCATCAGGGTTACAGGATGCTATTCAAGGGAAACATCCTGCCCCCGACAATGGCTCGGCCCGTGTTCCAAAACAATAATTCACTCACTCACTCACTCCCCCCCCCCCAAAAAAAACATTGATAGCATTTGCCCCAAATTTAGTACCGATATTTTAAAATCAGGAGGTCGACGTCAGGAGTTCCTCCCAGCATGATTATACCGAAGCGACGATCCCTGGGTTCATTATTGTCGCAAATGGGTGAAAGATTCCCGCAGCGATGTTAAACTCCATAATCACTCAAACTGGGTTCACTCCGTAGTGTCCCAGGGATATCAGATACGATTCTCGGATCGATTTCCACCATTTCTAACCAACCCGATACATCAGTCTAACTACACCAACTCAGCACGTAGGTTGGCGCTAGGCCAAGTCTTCTCAGATAACATAAACAAGGGAGTGTACAACCTCCTTGTTGGTGGCCCTGGATGGGAGTAGTTCGCCCTCTGAACTAATAGCATATTCCAGGTCTTGCTGTGGAGCTGATCTTCCGTGCAGAGGAGAATGGAGTCCTGGTAGCTGAGGGGCTTGGAGTATAGGTCTGGTCTTCTTCTAGACCGATGGGGGTGAATTAGCCCAGTTCAATCTAATCAGGTCACGCCAAGCCCTGAAAGGTAAATCAAGCTTTCTCTTCAATACATCACTAAAGTAAAATCAAATCCTTCAAATCCCGCTTACAACTATGTTTTTCATCCAGAAAACAAACCTTCAGCTATTTCTACTCTTGGTATTCGCATGAAGGAACATACTGATCGTGCGAATATCCATATTTCCAATATTAAAACTAACAAACTTCTTGATTTAACTAAATATACAAAATCCACAACAAACCAACTGATTTATCAGCAATATTTTGCTGAACTAAAATCTTCATATCCAGACATCATTAATATTTATAGCGACACTTCAAAGGATGGCATCAGTGTAACAGCTGCTGCCATCGTAAATAATAAATCTCTTACTTGTAGTCTCCCGGATGATAGTTCCATTATCTCAGCTGAACCTAAGGCAATTCAAATTGCTTTAGAAGCCACTAGAGGATCCAAAGCTGGACATTATATAATATTTTCTGATTCCTTGTCCTGTCTTCAGGCAATTAACAACTACTGTGATAACCCTTTTATTATTGAAATTTTACAACTTCACGATTGTCTGGTAACCTCGCAATATGAGGTATTTCTTTGTTGGTTGCCAAGCCATGTCGGCCGTAAGGGCAATAATTTAGCTGATGCAGCAGCAAAGGCTGCACATAGTTCTATAATACCAATGCCCATTCCATATAGCGATTCTAAACATAACATCAATTTGTATATTAAATCGCTACATCAAGCCAAATGGGATAGCCAAGTCCATAATTTTCAGCCCATAATTGGTTTCATTTCCTTGTCAGGTGTATATTTGTCATCAGGACGAAACTGTCTTCACCTTATTTTCTCCTTTTTAGAGGAAATTCGACTCTGTGAAAAGTTGTAATTATAATACTGTCTTATCATCGTTGATTTATCTTTGTTGTTTCTACATGCCGGGTTTTACCCCTCGCCAAATCTCAAACATCTCTTCACTTGGGTTCCTGGGCATCTCATCCTATCGTTTTAAAAAGAAATTGGTCTGTATCATAAGTTTTAATCTCTCACCATTGCACACTATTTATTCCAATTCCATTTCATCATTCCATTTGTTCAATTACTTTTAATCAAACCTTTTTGTATTTCATGTTGCGTTCCATTTTAACCCATTCATATCGCATAATTAATTCATTCACCGTCACATATTTGTGAAAGGTTCCCGCTGTGATATAAAACAATAATTCACTCACTCACTCTACATGTTACTCTCGACATTTTGGCATGGTTTTTCATGCTTGTTTTTGTTTTCTTGCATGTCTGATTGCATTGTAAAGTAACACTGTAGTCGTCGCCTATGGGTGAGATATTCCCGCTGCGACGTAAAAACATTCATTCATTCATTCTTTTTTTCCTGTCTTGTTTCTCATCTTTCATCTCTTGGATTTGTTCTTCATGGTAAAACACGATTCCCCTATACTTTGTATTTTTTCTTACATCCCTAGAAGGCAGAGGGTCAAGGGTTACACTGACAGTGCACGCGAAACAGTTAATACAATGTCTAGCAGACAGCAATGCTTTGAATTTCCCTAGACTATTTACTATTTATTTCTAACAAAGCAGAAGAGAGAACGTGCATCGAGTCCTTGAACTTCCGTAATTAGGATGATTAATTGCATTTAAAAAAAACCTTCAATAACTTTGTACATGGTTATCAGAGATTTAATTCAGAGGTATTTATCATAAGAACTGCTGCCACGGGGATCATGAAATGGTACCACTAAGACAACTACAGAGCTTGACAATAAAATAGATATGCACATTTAAAATTTCAGTCAAGTGTTGAGTGACCATCAAGTGTCCTCCCTTGTTATAGATATTAGATTGCAAGGCGAGCCTGACCGTAGCATGTCTCCTTTATATTATTTTTTATTTTAAAAAAATATATATATATATTATATTTTTTACATAAATTACTTTCTTCTTATTTTTTTAATATCAAGAATATCTATAATATTTAAAAAATGTATTATATATATATATTTTTTTACTATTCTATCACTGAACCCCTGTGCTCTAGCTCTGTCAGAGGAACGTTCTTTCAGTATGAACTAACAATCTTAGTCGTTGTCCGTTTCCTTTTTAGGATGCTCCGTGGCGGGCGGTTCAACTGAATGATGTATATTACTCATCACACATGGCTTCTAAAAAAACACCAAACGTGTTTGTCGTACATCAGATGAAGAGGCCGACACCTCTTCATCAAACTCCAATTGGCCTCAGTTTGTTGTACTTAGTGACAAGAAAATCCAGATCAATTCAGGCGGTCGTCGGGGAGGTAAAGTTTGTCAAACATTAATGGGACGGCAACCTCGTTGAATGCCTGAAATGTTAACATTCTACCAATCTTTTAAAACTTTAATCTTTCGCCAGTATCACGGTAAATGCCATCGCACATAGCTCTCTTAACGAGAGCAAAGGCATTGTCTCACAAGGCATCGCAGAAGAGGAAATTGTAGAAAGGCTGGCAAGCCACGGCGCTACCTCTGTAAAGTGCTTCATCATCAAATATGATGTGAGCACCATCCCAATAAATACATATCTTTTCACTTTTTCTTCATCAACACTACCTTCCAAAATCAAAGCAGGCTTCACCATGATGCAAGTTGACCTGTTTATTCCCAACCAACTTCGATTCTATTAATGTCAAAAGTACGGGCATGGTGCATTCAATTGCCGCAACCATCTTCGTTGTCGTCAGCAATGACACACATGTTGGCAGTGATTGCAAGAATGATCACAAATGTGTTGACTTCAAAGGCAAGCATATGGCATCTGATCAAATCTGCCCCAATTGGATCAGGGAGTCCAAAATCACTCGTCTTAAATACGAGAAAAACATCTCCTTCAAGAAAGCTTGTCAGCTTGTTGTTAAATCTCGCAACCATTCTATCAAATCTATTCCTACATCTTCTGTGGCATGTCAAACAAGCATTACCTGGCTTGAACATCTCAATCCTATGACTCCCTACTTGCATTGAACTTAGATATTATACCCCTCTAAAAAAGTTCAACAAACCACTCAAACTCCTTCTCCTGCAGGTTTCTGCCAATCCTTCTTCAGATTCTTGTTCTTTATCAACATCATCACAGAGTTATACAACCAAACTGAGGTCAAGTTCCAAGACAACCCTATTCATACTAATATCAAGTATAAATTACTGGAGGATGGGATGGATATAGATCCATCGCCACCTTGCACCAAGTCACCTAGTTCTCTTATGATATGTACAATTACTATGCTCAAGGTGATGATCGTGCTGGTGGTGGTGCTCATAAGACAAGGCACACTACACAGCGTAGTGCCATTACAAACCAACATCACGGCAGTGGTTTCAGGATGCCGATAACGACGGCCAGAGGCAGACGAGCACTTCTGAGGAGGCCTAACGTCAAGTCCTTCCTCGCCTCATCCCGCAACCCCCAAGGGTACCTCATCAATATGAGGGCCCCACAAGGGTTGAAGAGACGTCGGGTGACCAGCCTGCTTAACCTGAGTCTCAGGGGTGTCCCAAAGGGACTACGGTGTAGGTACGCTCGGGAAGGTCTCCCTCTCCCACCGGCGGATCAGTCCGTCATGGGCCGAGGGACCTTCCCCGGGAAGTTTACGTGTTTCATGTATGACTGAGAAGGCAAAGTATATAGGTGAGTATACTTTTATTCTTAGTCATTAGCTTAGTGTCTCTTGTAAAGCATTGCTCGGCTTCCACTCGTAAAAACCCAACTCCCGCCATTCATAAGGTTAGTGTTGAAGTCACCAATGGTTTTTGTCGTAAGTACTCGAAATATACTTACAACAAAAAGACATCCCATCCAGCCTTCCCCACAGGTGGTAGGTTTTTTTTCTCCTTAGGTTAGCCACATCAGATGGAATGATCTACCCTACCGGGCAGAGGCAAGTATTTGGTACAAAAATTACCAAGCTCGTAGCGACGCTTTGTGTTGAATATATTTGTGTATTTAGGGCAAAACGTCATTTTACCAATGTTTAATGTCCTACGTATCTCATAGAAATAGAAAATAAAGGGAGGAGAATTTTCTCATTTCACAATCAAGGATACAATTTAGCACCCACTTAGGGTGAAAATTCAACTTTAGCAAATCAAATATTTAATATATCCCACATACTATGGCATACTGTATTAAAATGTTTTCGCACAAACTAGATTTTTAAAGATTTGCCAGGCATTTTATGTCATTGCTATTGTGTGGGGTACAGACACTACATATGTATATTTGTCTAAACATTAGTGTGTCTCTCTTAGGGCTCAGATAAATAAACTGAATATATTTCAGCATATTTTTGCGTACAAGTAGATGGACTCAACAATTTTGGAAAACCACCTATGTTTGCAATTATTCTGAAATAAATACTTATACTTGGCCATGGTTTAATTAACTAAATGAGAACATTTGACCCTCTCCCTGCTGAAGGCAACTGCCCTAAAGAGCTGTGTCTGCCCCTAATCCAGCAGGAAGAGGGTTAATCTTGGTCACTGGCAACAGCCAAACTCTACATTTTATTAAATAGGTAGCTTAAAAAGTATCTTTGCCCCTATTGATACAAACAATACATCTTAAACAAATATAGGCGATTAATTGAATGAACTTTTGCTTCTGCTGATTGTAAAATGTTAACTTTTTACATTCAGTGACCGGAATAGACTGCAGTACAACATTAAGTTCAAAGTTTTACTTCTTTTTTTTTTATCTCAGATTTTGTTAGCAGTTTTAATCACAAAAACATTTCTTGTTCTATACACATCAATATGTTTGCCTTGTTATATTCTTTTAATTCTGAGTCAATATACCACGAGTTATTTCTCTATTTTTCAGTTCCTCCCAAAGGTACTTTGAAATTCGACCCTGCAAAAGTTAAGGATGGAGACTCTGTCAATGTTAACTGTACCACAGATCCATACACTCCTGTAGTAACAGACAGCTATACCACAGTGGGTGGGGTCAAACAGAGCACATCCACCACAACAACACAGCAGAGTGATGGTCTCTCAGTCACGACCTTCACAGCTACAGCTACAGTTACAGCCAAGGCAGGTGTGAAGGTCGGCTGTGTTGTGGAGTACCAGGGAAATATCATGACACTAGCAGAGTCGCCATTCAGCATCACTAGTAAGTATTCGGGCGGGTGGTAGCACAGTGGTAGAACAGTTGGACTTCGGAGCCAAAGGTTCCAGGTTCAAATCCCACTCCGGGGGCCCGGCATCAATGTTCGCGAAAGTTACCTTTCTGACGCGATATAAGTGAAAGAATCTTGAAAGCGTCTCTAAACCCCAATTTAAAAATAAAATAAAAAAATAAAAATAAAAATAGAAATAGTAAGTATTCCAGTATTATTATTCCATGACTATCTTTAAACATTTCTTGTCTGCCTAAATTTAATCATTACAATTTACATACAATACAGATTGTAAAATGTTTCACCATTACATAGTTATTACTACTCATTGTATTCAAAATTACTTTCATTTCATAGTTGTTATATCATTTGTTGTGGAGATTTTAACGCAGTGGAAGGCATGCGCAAACATTAAACACGCGATAAACAAGAGGATGAATAAACAAATTTGAAAATATTTAATACAAACTAAATAACATAAATAACAAAAGTTGTACAGAAAACACAGGAAATTAAACTGGTGGTGAAAGAATTTGGAAATGAGTTGGAATAGCCAATGAGACAACACCCACCCCACGAAGACCAATGAAACATCCACCCTCTGCACAGAGCAATGGACCAATGCTCTGTAGTAGGAATTCCACTGACCACACCTCTTTCAGTAGCTCTCTGACTTGCCCAAGAAGGACAGACTGAAGGAAAGATGTGGTTGTATAGATTTACTTCGCTAACGATGCTTTCAGCGACAACTTCACTAACAAATGAAAATATCCTTCAGAGCAACAGGATATTAGATTTTCACTGTATTCTCACTCAACTTTTGTTCATACAACTGTACAAATCATTGAAGCATTTTTAGAAAATATTTCTGACCATAAATACAATTATTATCATAAGATAATTGCTGTTGGCAATCATAGTCATAAAGAAGTGCAATCTGAGAGATTAAATCATGGCTCACTATGCTGGAGTTTATATGCCCCCAAATCCATATGTCTGGAAAATACTAGCTTGAAGCATATATAGCACAGCTGAGGGCATTTAAATCCCAGTGGAACAATTTGCAACTACTTTCAATTGAAATGTATTGTAAATATTTGAGTTCAAAATCTCAGATGGTTTTAGTCATGTTTTTGAGCCCAAATGATCTGATGGTTGTTTCTATTGTAAAGATTCTCAGAAATTCAAAGTCGTTTTTTCATAAATTTACGTTTTATAGGGGTAGCCTCAACTCTTGATTTCACGCTCTGATGCCGAGCACTATTTCATGACGAACACATGTTCACTCACTAGAGGATATATATACACACACACTCAAGAATGCCATTTATGTTGTATCAAATGGAAAATAATTCAATCTGGCATCACAAGGTATGCTTAATCACCTCATGTAGTTTTATATTTGGCAGGAAAATCATATCTTATGCAGTTTCCTATTAATAACATTTACTGTACCAAAATTTGATTCTATGGTTACTCTGATCTTAATTGTTGGCACCATGGATGAATGTTCACTTCATGACCCTAGATGAACATCAGAGTATCTTCTTCATGTTGTTCTTGATGTGGATGACTTCTGCTGTGTAGTACATAATGTAGTACATCCCATCTATCTGACTCTGAGGTGAATTGAGTGAATGGTGTATGTATGGTTCTCTGCAGTATTCCATCTGAACTGTAGCCTGGTAGTATATGACCAGTGTTCAGTCTCCTCATTCACACATTGGTGTTTCTGTAGGTGGGACAACTCCTTCAAATGGAACCGGTAATTTTTTACATTCTATTTATTACAATCGCTGTTCCCAAGAAGCTTACATTCCACTATACTTCATGACAGCTGGTTTAGCGAAAGAAAAGTCACATGCATGATTTGTAGATTACCACAGATATCCACAGTAAGTCAGTGGACCTGCAGTGATGTGCTTATGTCAGGAGGAAAACCTACAACAACTAGGTGTGACAGTAATACTTTTGAATCATGGCCAATATAGATTTTAAATAAACATTGTCCAGACCCTAAAATGTAAAAGTAGTTATAATAAGTACTTCTGTATACTTTACTAAAATTAAATGTTCATTACTTATGCATTTATATAATTAATTGAACAACAATCTTTCTTTGACTTTGAACGAATATTTTCTCCATATTTATAATCAAAGGTTATTACTACAGACCTTTTCCCAATGTCATAAAGTATAGCAGAATGTAAGCAGCTTGAACAGATGACGCATTTGTTCCCATTTCTACTCCACACTGTATCCTTCATATATATTGAGAAATGGCTTCTGTTTGATTAACTGCTGGTGGCAGACATGATATCATGTAATATGTGGTTTATTCCACTAAGTCTAATGCTCTTTATAATTGAAACAACCGACATTGTTCATAATATTGACATTGTCCAAAGGGTATCAACTGTCTTGATAAACCTTCAATTCATCGAGACCCAGATTTATTGAAGACTCTTTCCTATGCTACATCTCTGACCGTGGGAAATATACTTTCTGGTGACCCCTTTTTCAAGAGAGCACAATGATTCCATCTATTAATATGGACTAATCCCAGCAATCGTATAGAATATGTGCAAAAGCTGCCATGTACAAACTCCATCACATGATCAGTAGAACAGAAGGTGTTTCTCAAGTTTTGTAAACAGCTATTCATGATAACTTGGTACTGGTGTATGCTTTATTCCCCTCCATCTCTGTGAGACCCTATGCACAGTTTTCATCACAACCAAAGAAATCTTTATCTTTGTTGTAAATGTCATTGTTCTGATTATATGATTTGCAGTTTTCTGGTATACATCGCTGTTCCTAATTCTTAACATGCTTTGGAAGTCAAATGTAATGTTTCTTAGTTGCCTGCTATCTTATATTTCTATGCGTTGTTCCATGCAATGTTATGCTGAGCAATTCAGAGACACCCATCAGTTATCTGTGTATGTATTTAAACCGGGAAACCTTACTTAAAGATCTTTATTATTATGATAATTTGCATTGTTAATCTGCAGGGTCAAACCCTATCCATGCTGGATTATTCATACTCACTGATCCATAGGGCAGCTCCAGTTGCCTCTAGCAGTTAGAAAGTTAACCGTCATTTGCAGCATTACATTACCATCTCTAGTCTCATTGTGGCCTCTACTTTCAAGGATGTCGATTTCATATTCCTGTTATTTTAGGAATATACTAGTTTTGTCAAAGACAGAAGAGATAATTTCTTTCAATTTTCATCTAATTTTCATTTTTTATGAAAAATTGTTTAAGATCATTATGCCTTGGGGGTTTAACCATAAAGCAGAAAATAATTGCATCAAATGGCAATGCCTTTGACAAGAAATAGCAACATATGTATTCTAAAATGTATATCATGGAAGTTGGTATGTGCACGGCAGAACTTTGCCATTTTGGTAAACATACACCCGACATCTTCATCAGTACTTGCATCAAACAATCAGTATTGTTCTGTATTGTGTATACATTTATTAGCAATAGGTTATGATTATTCATGACTTGGCAGTAACCTCTGGCCTGCGCTTCATGATAGGGTCGTACTACAGTCCAGGTGTATATCATGGCATAAGTCATTATTTTACTATATTACACAATCATCAAGTTAAACTCAGACCACCTGTACGACACTTTCGTGTGACGTGGCCCAGAATACCTACTCTCTCTCATTCACTCACTTGCCTATTTTGTGACTCTTTGTAATGCTTGTTAATTGTGGGTCCTATGTGCAGTGCTAAAGTATCATTGTAGTGAAATAGATTTCTACTATCTTGTATTTATATATATATATATATATACCGGTATATATATTATTGGTTGTGGATTAACAATTTCTTGTATTAAATTTCATCATTTCAATGTGAGTTACAGCAAATTATGTTCACTTCACGTTAATTTACACCAAAGTTCAAAGGGTAAGAGATGTAAATGAGTACGATAGAACAAATAATGAGCTAGGCTTCGTGGTTGTATTTGTACTTTTATTCCATGTCTTAGTATTGGTGGCATCATTACACATTGCTGAACGATTCCCACTGCAACACCGTCTTACCTATATTTACCTGTATTTAAAGAAAACCTATCATAGTGTTGACATTTTAACTATTGTGTTACTCATAGTTTGAAGTAGGAGTGAATGGTGTGTGAATCATAAAACCTATGTAACATCGTATGACTGCTGATGCTTGAGTATCATTGGTCAAATATGTGTGGAGACGGTAGTCAATCACAGTAGTGTGTCTGACCATCTTGTTTATTGCTTCATTATTGCTTCATTATTGCTTCATGCAACATTTACAAATTACTTATTAATCTTAATTGAGAATGTTGGTCCTGACTGTTTGACATCAAATTGGTAAATATTATAAATACAGGATCCATAAAACAATATTTTTAATTTTGGTTTGTTTGTTGGCCATTGATCTCAAAGATTTATCTCGTCACATATGGGTGAAAGATTCCCGCTGTGACATAAAACAATAATTCACTCACTCACTCAAAGATTTATCAAAATTCCAATTGAAATTGTCCTTTGTAAATTTAAAGTAAACATAGACAGATGAGGTGTTGTTAATGAAGTCAGATAATTTATGCACATAAGCTGTCCAAAACGTACTACACCAGTGCCAGTCTACTAGATTATTATCTACTATTATCTATTATCTACTAGGTTATTTGATATGAACTGGTTATCTTACTTAATATGTCAATACTATTGCTAGTACAAACTGCATCCTAGCTAATATCAGAATTCACAATTCATGACAAATCGTAGTGGAATTTTTGTTCAGAAAGGTTTTACAGAGACATCAGTATTATGTTCAGAATGTTCCGAGTTCTGGTAATATCTGAACAACGTTGACTTTTGTTAATTCAGCACCAACTCAGTCGAGCAATGTAACCATAGCAACAACCCCCAAAGCTGGAAGTGGTAGGTTTTCCTGCTTGTCCCCAGTGTACATTTATGTACAACACAGTGTCACTGGTTCACCCTCCCAGTGTGATTCCCAGGTTGTAACTAACTCCCTTCTGTCCTTCCAGAATTAACTGCTTCAAAAATGTCGCTTCATCCATTCACAATTAGTCATATGGATTGTTCTTGGTCATTCCATCTAATCAACATACACAGATTTGAAACTGCCAAGCTGAAAAGTCTGTCCACCAAATCATTGCTATTGGTGAAAGATTCTCACTGCCATGTTTATCAATAAATACATCACTCTCACAGTCCATCAAGCAGCTAACCCCTGACCCCTCATCAGCTGCTGTACCTGTCTTTATCACCCAACTTGGTATTGAATCGCATCATTCCAGTCCAGTATATATGACTGATTAGCCGGGATAATTCTAACCTGCACTAATATTATCATACTTGAATAACAATGGTTTAGGCTAATCACCTCTGCCTATTTCCTTCCCCGTCCATGTTGAACTGTTTGAGATATCAAAGTGTACAGTTTGCTATACAGTCCCATGTATTCACCTTGTGTTCCATTACAACGTAGGTTACACAAAGATGGCACTTTTTATATGTGTTGTTCCATTACAACATAGGTTACACAAAGATGGCATTTTTTATATGTGTTGTTCCATTACAACATAGGTTACACAAAGATGGCACTTTTCAATGACACTTGCCCATAGAAGCTTTAAATAAATTATTTAACCAGCAACCCATAGGAGTTCTGTATGTAGGCTATAAGAGAGGGACCGCCCTTTACAAGCAAATACAAATACATATATATATATATGTATTGTGCCCCAAAAAATTTTTTGGCTAATAATAAGTCCACATTCTTTTTTAGGTGTTAAGTCTGTTTAGATACATGTATACCTTCAAGACACAGTCTGTAAACAGTGAAATATCTCTGAAAGTGATATAGAAATGAATCAGTAACTGTAACTGCCAGAGATCGTCTTTAACAGCCGTCTACCGGTGTATCTCCATAAAAGTACCTTTGATTTCTATTTTTTAAATTTATTTATTTTTTTAAATAGACTTCAATCTATAAAAAATAAATACGATGGATTGTGAGCTGGTAATTTTAGAATATGGGCATATGTATATTAATCTATGAATTGTGTTGATAATGTTTCTTCACTCATTTTTCTTTTTGACTGTTGACACGCTGTCAATTGATGCCAGATTAAGGTATTTTAAGAAAAATGAAAAATCAGAAAGAGAACACAATATTGTTTTTGCACCTCATTTAAACAATCCATGCATTGTCAATTTTTGTGTCTGCACTGGGCCTTCAATGGTCATTAACATAGTCAAAGAGTATCACAATCATTTTTCTACTTTCTAGTACTATTTGGTCTGTTAATTAATAAATATAAATTATTTTTCTTATGGTAACATATGGACATTGAAGTAACACCAAAGACTGTAGCTAACCGGAAGGGCAAGCGGAGAAGCTGTGCCATTGCTCATAGTTTATAAAGTAATTTATACGGTCTCTGGCCAGACTCTGGCATTTACATATTTGGTCATATCTTCCTACTATTTGGCTGATTGCAAGACACTTCAGTAAACGTAGAATAGTCTACTATATATTTGTCAGTGATTTCTCAGGAGTATGTTTCAGTTAAAAACCATAACTAGTCATTTCTTAACTGAAGTATCAGTGTTTCAAAGATTTCCCCCACATTTGGGCCCCAAAGGAAAGAAGTTAACTACGGCCCATTACATTTGTCCATTGTAGTATATTTATTATTTTGAATAATTTTTCATGCTTTTAAAAATAGACTTATCAACAGTATCAACTAGATTACAGAAATAGCTTTATTATGGACTAGATTAAACAGTCTTTGAGGACTACCAGAATTTAGTGGTTGTAAATTACAGACTTATTATAATTAATTGGTGAGATTTTACCATTCCAAATCGAGGCAATAGAGGCAAGAGTAAGACATACATGGAACATATACTAATTAGGCATCATGTTTAATCAAATGCGAATATGTAACTGAAATGAAATGCATACATTTATATTCAATTAATGTAGAAAATAATCAAAGCATAGGAGAACATTATGTAATATATTCTTCGTTGGCATGAAACTATGAATACAAAAATATTACCAGTATTAATTAGAATTTGAGAAAATGTAACTGTTTTGAGAATTGAAAATCTCCAAAGGTCTACTAGTACTACAGTATATAGTCCTCTAGGCTACCAGATAGAAAATTCTAACACTGTTCATTCATATATTACTTTATAGTCATGTGTCATCAAAACCTGCAAGTTTGCATAAAATACCACACATTATGAAATAAAAGTAAAAAATATGAGAAATGTCTTGTTGTATTGCATTGTGTGTTACATGTACATATGAGGGTGGGTGGTA
Source organism: Lepetodrilus schrolli (assembly GCA_032361225.1). Taxonomy (NCBI): domain Eukaryota; kingdom Metazoa; phylum Mollusca; class Gastropoda; order Lepetellida; family Lepetodrilidae; genus Lepetodrilus; species Lepetodrilus schrolli. The sequence continues at coordinate 106 of JAUTBT010057062.1, read as the reverse complement.
GCGCAGTGGTAGAACAGTTGGACTTCGGAATCCAAAGGTTCCAGGTTCAAATCCCGCCCCGGGGGCCCGGCATCAATGTTCGCGAAAGTTACCTTTCTGACGCGAT
>JAUTBT010057051.1:0-15172 GCA_032361225.1 Lepetodrilus schrolli | reverse complement strand
ACACACACACACACACACACACACACACACACACACACACACACACACACACACACACACACACACACACTCACTCATTGAATTCCAAACGGGTTTATTTATATTTTAATTCAGATCTCATCTCAATGGTTACCTTGCTGGGTCTTTGTCTGGTAAGTATCTTATAGTTACCCAACTAAAATAGATATTTGAGCCTGACAGGACAAATAAAACAATGCTATTGCTAAAACCACCCCTCTCCCTCACGCCCCACCGCCCCACACACACCCGATATCATCACAGGTAGCTAGCCAACGTCATTACGACGTTGATATGTCAGGACTCGCGACTCGCGTCGTCCTGACATCGGAATCTGACCTTGATACATTCGTACAATGTTGCTTCTTGATTTTTGTCCAATCTCATTTCAGATCTCCGGACACGTTGAAGCCAAGCTAACTGCCACCGATTACATCGTTAGAGGTAGTATGCGCTTCATGTAGTACACATGACGTTATAGGAATATATTACATATACAAGCGCTACTATTTGTAATTGAAGGCTTGACCATTCCTCGACCGGGCCCCGTTGTTCAGGGTCAAGTTTCACGACGCTCTTGTAGCGATACAATAGTTGTAAGTCCAATTGTAGAGTCTTCTACAATTGGAATTGGGTTGCACGAAGCACTTGTGGGCTATCTTAATAAGACAGCGGTACAACTATTGTAACGGAAGTTGCAAGTCCCTCAACTATTGTAGCCTACAAGAGCGTCGTGCAACTGGACACAGAACAGTTATAGCTACTACTGATTGTAAGTCAAATATTAGGGATCCGCTATAACTTGTTACAATCAGTTGTACCACGAATACAATTCTATAACTAGGTTTCCGTACATTCGCATAATATCAGGCTTGCCAACTCGTTGAATGAATTCATTAATAAATTAACATTCATGAGATCCTACATTGTCAGTGACGTCAGAGTGTCCCACTCATCCGAATGGAACCGCCCACGTGCAGGTGTTGACGGACGTGGCGAACGCCTACCCATACGTCGTCTGCTACAACCACACTGTACACGACATGGTCAAGCAGAAGATGGACACATGGACACAGGACGTGGTCTTCCAGTCGGATGATGTGTCCGGGGAATGCGTCTTTAATGCAAGTTATAATGATACTACTACTACTACTACTACTACTACTACTACTACTACTACTACTACTACTACTAAATAATTATACTACTACTACTAAATAATTATACTACTACTAAATACTTATACTACTACTAATTATTATTATTATTATTAATACAAATAAAATAAGCCTATTATTAAAATGTAATTACAATTGAATCTTTGTTCGTTTAAGTTACTCTACAACATGAATTATGGTTACGGAAACGAACCACGATGTAAATTACTCGCTTAGAATTGAAGCTTATCACAAATTAAATGAATGCTATTTTTGGACATTACAGAGAAAGGACAACTCTCAAACGTACATCATGTATGTTTTCGTTCCGATTACCTCATCTTTGATTCTTGGAAGCGAGGCTCCCCACGTGATCACGTGTACCTATGATGACCATAGCGAGAAAGACGGCATACCATCCGAGATGGGAGAGAAGTAAACCAGAGCACAAACAATATTGCATGGATATAATCTTAGAAGAATTGAGCCTTTTTTGCCTGTTGCGTATTTCGGACGTCACCCATTTGTATAAAATAATCTTTAATAAAACAAATATATTTGCTGATACCTATATAGTAATCAGATATATTTATTCATTGTGGAAAAAATCTGAATTTGTAGTTTTGGTATTTAGGGGGTGGGGGGTGGAGGGTAGGGGTTGTAGCACCCGTGGTATCTAACGTTTGGACCTTTATTGAGATAATCTGCCAGATAGGTTAAAATATGGGTGTCGGTGAATTACATGCCAAATTGTAGAAATGTATAATGATTCGGTTGGGTTTTATTTACAGCAAAAGGCCGATTCGAGTAGTTGTTGAAAACCTGGGCCCACTGAGCAAGTCTGGTATAGAGCTTAGAGTGTTGGACATTGCTGGTCAGATAGTCACTGGATGGGTCAGACTTGGCAAGACCCTTCAGCTGCACGCCAGGCTCGTGAACTCAGGTAGCCTATATGATCACCAGTGCTAAGACGAATTGTAGCAAAATGTTCTATTCGAAACAAATATTCGATTCATCTTCGAATATTTGTTTCAGCTCCGTATTAAATGTAAAATAAATTACACCAGACCATAATCTGATTATCTTCGTTTCATTTGCGACAGGCTTTTCGTTACCAATTATTAAAATATGTATAATACTAGTAGACACAGTTTAAGCGGCATCTCAATAATTTTAGGCGATTACGCTGATGAAGTGAGTTTGCAGGCGGTATCGTGCAAAGCCATAGGTCAACAATCCAGTTACTACATTTTACTTGCTGGGTAAGTGTTGTCTTGGGGCGGGTGGTAGCGAAGTGTTAGAACGTTTGGACTTCTGAGCCAAAGGCCCAGATTCAAATCCCGCCCAGGGAGCCAGGTATCAATGTTCGCGAGAGTTACGTTTCTGACGCGATGTTGAGTGTTTAACGTCGCTGAGGGAATCGACGCGATGATGATAGAATGCACTATCTGTGGAGTGGCAATGCCGTTATTCATCCCTGGTATGTCAGTACCAGATGGTGCTCGCAGGTTTACTGTAATATTCAGCGCTACGGATGTTGCGGGTTTCCTCCTGCCCCAAACTGACAAGTCGTGATATAAGTGGAAAGAATCTTGAAAGCGACTCTAAACGGCAATTAATAAAAATAATAATAAATTTAAAATTCAAAATTCAAGAAAGAAAGCCATAAAACTAAATATTGGAGCCAATTCCCGTTTACCCTACCTAACATGGGCAAGATCTGAGTTCAAAATCTAAACATTAGTTGTGTGCCAAAGGTCAGTACTGTCCACTATGTTCTTCCTTCCTTTGCCTTCTCTGTCTCATCCCAGTGGTCTTATGTTCTTCTCTCTTGTCTGAACCAGCCCTACTCTGAACACTTCTCTCTGTCTGAATCAGCCCTACTCTGAACACTTCTCTGTGTCTGAAACAGCCCTACGCTGAACACTTCTCTGTGTCTGAAACAGCCCTACGCTGAACACTTCTCTCTGTCCGAACCAGTGCTACTCTGAACACTTCTCTCTGTCTGAACCATCCTACTCTGAACACTTTCAAGGATCAATCTCAAAACACATTTAACTAAAACAGTTTCTGTTATGTTGCTTTATTACCACTAGTCGTGAAATGTGATTTTGAGTGTCTGGTGGTATATTGGTGGCAATATTGATAGGATGCGCTGTCTGTAGAGTGGCAATGCGGTTATCATCCTTGGTCTTGTCAGTACCAGCCGATGCTCGCCGGTTTACTGCAACATTCAGAGCTACGGATGTGGCTGTTTTCCTCCTGTAATAAGTCGTGATTTAAGTGAAAGAATCTTGAAAGCGACTCTAAACCCCAATTTAAAAAAGGTGATTTTGACCGTATTCAATGTAAGAGTTATTCCCCTTAGTCTATTAGACTATATAAAATTGAGATTTTACAGTACATTACCAACTGATTATTCAGGCTTTACCGGAAATGTAAACTGCAATGGAATTTTACATATCCTACAGCGGAGAAAATATATTTGGAGGTACAAAAGCGATTATATGTATACTAATTATGTGCATGTACTTTGCATTTTAACTCCAATTCGGTCCAAAATGACAACTTAATCTGTGATTGTATGCCTATAAAGAATGTGTTTAATTCTTTAACAGCTGTGGTGACGGCAAGGTCTTTCCGAAGGAATATGGATTCTTGACCAATGGCACCACTGCGATCAGTCCGTACTTCCATGCATTTCGCCTTCCGGGTACAAAGTCGATGTCATTTGCCTGTAACTTCGTCATCTGTAAGACCAAGTGTGACGACGTACGTATAGTAACAAATTATAATAAGTACAACTAAATAATGGTATGTCCGTAATTAATTGCAATGTTTACTCTTCTTCTTATCGTATTAGAGGTGGGTGGAATGGAAACATGGTATTTCGAAACTATATATACTCAACAACAATAATTAAGGGGCGGGAGATATTTTGAGTAACCTGGTATCAATTCTTCTCCCAATGCATCTGCAAGTTCTTGAAATGTACCTGGAGCCTGTAGACGTTTGGAAGTTCTTTGTTTTAAAAATAGTATAAAGATAAATGTATATGTACCAAAAGTCAACTGGCCATAAATAGTTTTGTTGAGTATAATTGGCCCAGTGCACAATTAGTCTGCTGTATCGGTGTTCAATCGATATGTAGCTTTCCAACATGAACACGCCTTTCAGATTTCGTACATTGACAATATAGTTCCACATATTTGTAACACGTTCTGTCGTTATAGAACTTAATTTGATAATTTTTAAAACCCATAATCTAAAACGACCAATACCCTCATAGCCTTGTCGCCTATTCTCGAAACGTTCTTACGATCTTATAACAATCTTAAAGATTCGTATAGTAGGGCCATGATAATGTTACGCATGTTCTTGGGCTAAGAAGATCGTAAGAACCTTTCGAGTATAGGCCCACTCATCTGTTATCGTCACCAGACTCAGTTACTGGCATCGGCTGCCATCCGAGTCTGTCGACAGTTAGAGACCGGCTCCTCATGCATTAACTATAATATTAATGATTATTTTCAGACGTCATGCGGGGCGAGATCGAGACCATAGGAGCGAATCAACCATTCATAATAATATCGTTCATCAGACTTTCAGTAAGTGGAAAGTTATTATTATTATTATTATCATCACTATCATCATCATCATTATCATTATCATCAGTTCGGTTAACAGCAAACGAGTAATTTTCTATCATGTTAAAGTGCACAAGTTTCAAAACGGCCCTGTTGGACCATAGTAGGGCGCTGAAGTGCGTCACATTCTGTTTTTAGACGTATCTGGTTTAAAGATTCTGGTGATAACCTACACAGTGACATATATGTGGCTGTTGTTTTGTGTACGTACCTTACGTTTTATCTCGATCTATACTATCACGTGTGGACTGATGAACATATGCTGAACAATATGATTAATCTATGAATCGAACAGAAATTTAAGCAGACGATCCGTATTAACAGCGTATTAAGATTTTCTCTGGAGTTTAATCAACCCAAGGCCTAGTACCCGTTTTTGGTTATCACCGGAACTTGGGAAATTCTGTGAAATTCTGTGAAATTCTAAAAATAGACATGACCTATTTATGCGCCCTATAGACTTTGTCAAATTATAAGCCTGAAACACGCATGTATATTGCCACGTTTTGCTGTAACATATTTACATTTTCACACTAATTTGCCTTCAACAGGCATCCAAAGTCATCCATGGCTCATCACTTGGCTAACCATATTCGAGAACATGCGACCGTTCACGAAGAAAATGTGGGGTTGGAACCCACACACAGAGATTAGGGAGTCGAACCGATTGGTTAGCCTCATCGCGAAACTCGTTCGTGGAGGCGCCAGTGGTTTCCCCCGACAGTCAGTCTGTCTGCGCAGAAGCACGGAAACGGAAAGCAAGCTATCGGCCCCGAGACTGGTTGGGAAACGCTATCCTGTTCAACATTCAGTGGGATCTATTAGTAAAGTTATTAATAAATCTATATGTGTTTGTTGTCTCTAATCTTTCAAATGACGCCATCAGCAAGATATGGCCCCGAGATTACGAAACACTTTTTTAGTACGATTTCGTGCTGATGTAATGTTTTGTTAACAAATATCCATCAGTGGCAAATCTAGGCACATTTGCATGGGTGGGTGGGGATGTCTTAATATGTAAATCTATGTTGCATGTTAATATTAATGTACTAAGATGTATAATTCAAATAGGTAAAAATAGGGTGTCGCTGGGCGGTGCTATTATTAGTTATTTATTGGTTCCGACAGAGACACGCTCTCGGAAAGTTTTTAAATATACAAGCATAACGAATAAAACATCATTTTATCACGCGTAATCTAATCGGGTGACATGCTCCCAAAAATGTCGAAATGTAGGCATAATAATAAAGTACGATTTCCTGGTATTTATAGAAAAAACACGTTATCTAGTATTCCCCGAAATTTCAAATTGTGGGTATTATAAAATGCGATTTACTGGCATCGGCAAACATTAGTGGATTTTATAACCCATGATTTAGCACCGGAAATTTTGAAATATAAGCATAATGAAATACGATTTCCTGGTGTATACAAAACAAAAATTAACAATTTTCGCACCTGTTATCCAGTGGGGTTTGGGTGGAATGCTCCCGAAAACTTTTAAATGTTCGCATAACGAAGTACAATTTCGCGATATCTAAAGCCAAAAAACCCCAGAATGCTATCTAGTGTGGTCTGGGGATATGGTCCCCGATATTGAAATGTAAGCATAACAAAGTGCGATTTCCTGGTATCTATATAAATAAAACCCGCAATGTTATCTATCGTGGTGTAGGTGGTTTGCGCCCCGAAAATGTAGGTATTATGAAGCGCGATTCCTGGTATCTATAGAAATAAAACCCACAATGTTATCTATTGTGGTCTACGTGGTATGCATCCCAAAACTGTAGGTATTATAAAATGCGATTTCCTGGCATCTTTTATAACGCCCGTTTTGCACCGGTAATTTTGACATGTAGGCGTGGGGTGTGTTCCCACTTGGATCCGCTTCTGTCGTCCATATAACCTTCAACATGGAATTGTACTCAATCGGGGCCTTTTCAATGAGGAAGGAGAACCCGCAACAGATTTGCTATACGGTACGACACAAACCGCCGTGACGTCTGATACTGTAAATCAGGAAATTAATGCGTCACTAATTTAATGCGACCTCAAGCTTTTAGACATAAATGCGACAACAATTAAATGCGATCGACCAGGCATTTATTCATGTTTTTTTCCCGGACCTACCTTTCATTATTTTCCATAATGCGTAGGAATTAAATGCGGCCATACGCCAGTCGCATTTTTCGCATTAATATCATGCTCGCATTAATTTCCTGAATTACAGTATATAAAACTGTCCATGCTGTTGTGGTCACATCTGATAAATAATATAATTGTATTCTGGTTACATCTGACCTGTAAAATTGTCGTATTGTGGATATATCTGGCATGTAAAACCTTGGTATTTTGGTAAAACAATAGTTTTCTGGTTACATTTGACATATAAAACAATAAGTTTTCTTGTTACATTTTCCATGTAAAGCCATAGTTTTCTGGTTACATCTGACACATAAACCATCGTTTTCTGGTTACATCTTACACATAAACTATAGTTTTCTGGTTACATCTTACATATAAACCATAGTTTTCTGGTTACATCTGACATAAAACCATGGGTTTTCTGGTTACATCTAGCACCTAAAACTATGATTTTGCAGGAGAAGGAGGTGTTGCAGGCAAAGATGTGCTCCCAGCAGGTGGAGCTGGCTAAGATCCAGGGCAGCATGGAGGAGGCGGAAGGACCGATGTTTGCCCTGCACCAGGCCAACACCGGGCTGAAGAGGCGGTTGACACACCTCAACGAGCGCTACAGCAAGCTCACCGAGGAAAAGGTGAGATAGTGAGCGAGTGAATGCTGTGGTGGTCGTACTCCCAACATATTGTAGCCTTGGGCTTGGATCTTAAGATTGGATTCAAACCAGAATCTTCGATGGTGGTTGCCCGATGCACTACCATTGCATCATCCTGCCTCTCATGATTAGAATAATGATCAGGTCTCAAGGTTACAAAACCTTTTTGAGTACACATATTTTGCAGAGTGCCTTGAACTAAAAATAATGCATTGCCAATTAAACTGTTCTCAAAAAGGTTTCATAACCTTGGGGCCAGGCCTTGGAGGGTGCAGTACTGTTATAATGTTTGAGTGTTATGTAATAAACCTTGTAAGTCATCTTCCCTGTCTCCAGTATTCAGCAGTATATTGTTTGCCTCATCAGTTTTATTGAGAGGTTCATCATGTATAGGTGAACGATTCCCACTGTTGCGTAAAACAATAATTCACTCATCTATTGGAAAGGGAGGTGGGGGTGGGTGGGTGGGTGTAGTCTGTTCCGAAGACGTCTGACAGACATTTTCTGGTGTGTGACAGAAACAAGGGAAGCTGCGTGAGCGGGAGATGATCCGTGAGACGGTGGACCTGAAAGAACGGATCTCCATGTGCTCCGAGGAGTACAAGCAGCTGTACCGAGACAACCGGAAACTCCAGAAGAGAGTGGACAAGATTGTTGGCCACAGTAAGTCCTGCCCATACACCTAGTTGTTTAACTGGATTAGGCACAGACACTGCATGTAGAGCCTCCAGCATGGAGAGGGTTAAAGCTGAGCTGTGTCTGCCTAACATGGCCAGTGTGTGCCTAACATCTGTTAATGATCCTGGGCAATATGTTATCTAGAACGCTTTTCTGTAGCAAGCACGGTGTGATGTCGTGTTCTTTGAAATCCATCTGCTTTAATTAAAATTTTTAAATTTTAATTTTAATTTTAATTTTAATTTTAATTTTAATTTTAATTTAAAATTTTAATTTTAATTTTAATTTTAATTTTAATTTTAATTTTAATTTTAATTTTAATTTATTATTATATATGTTTTTTTTAATGAAATCCATCTGTTGATAAGTTCGCAATGTCTGTCTTCCATTTTCTGTGTCATACATATACCTCCATGTCTCGCAGTGCACGCTTCTGTCCAAATTAACCACTTTTCAGCTTAATTTATTGTGTATGATTCATTACAGAGTTGTGGCGAGATGCGAAGAGTGAAAATGAGAAAACTCCATCTTTACCTAAGACATCGCCTGGTGAGCATAGATGCAGAGAAATTAACAATCTAAATCTAAATAGATATCCAAAATATGTCAATGCCACTATTTACCCAAAACCAAGAAGTGGAAAATATTGGAAGAAATAAAATAATTTTAGATGGAAAATAATAAACTTGAGATATCTGGCCCCGAGATTATGAAATGTTTTTGATTACGTACTCGTGCTCGACTCAAGATTTTGTTCACAAATCCCCATATGAAATGTGAGGCTGAGCATAAAATTGTACTCAAAATATTTTGTAATCTTGGGGCCTGGTATTAGAATGTAAATGATTTGTAGCCGATTCTATCATTAAACATAAAACATAAAAATAATTTTAAAAAATGGAGATATATCGTATATAGAAAATAGTAAACAAGCTTCTGTGTGATACCATTTTTATGACTTTCTTGAATGGTTTTGGTATCTGACTCGCTTTTGCTTATTTCTCAAAAATCGTATCACACAGAAGCAAGTTTAGTATTGTATTTATTGCACTACCAACCCTAACATAAAATAACTTGATTACCGTACAGTGTGTTTACCATCAGTTTAGACTTCATAGGACATGCCCATACATACATCCAAAGGCTCGACTGCTTGACACCCTTTTCAAGTGTATTTACAAATAAATATTCCCTTGTATTCAAAAGAAATACGACTTTAAAATAATTGTTTTAATAAGAATAAATTGTGCTAGTGTTTATAGTCATTCAAAATGTGATTATGTAACTCGAAAATTTGCTATTTTGAGATCTTAGTATTGTTGACGTCATCTGTTAGTTCACATGCCGTCACTTGTGACGTTATCATATTGTGACACGTAACCATTCACAAAAAGTAAAAGTAGTACCACCACATATATATAGCGGAAAAGTGGTATTACACTAATTGGATAACATTGAACAGTTATTCCATGGGTGATATCTCACAGGTAGTGTTATAATGGTATTTATCTGGACCTGGTTGTATGAATGTCATTAACTAATGGCATCATTATCCATTATTCATGTATTGACTTTTAATGCTAATATAATGCTGCATTAGTTAATGGAGGTTTAATGACACGTTAATGGAGTATTAGCGCTTCATACAACAACCGGGTCTTGATTTGTAGCTAAAATTTAAATGAAGTTCCTTGTGTTGCTATCCTGACTTACTTGTGCCTGTCTGTCAGAGCAACAGCAGTCGGAGACCGACAATCCTGAGACGACGGACCTGAAAGAGTTGCATACCCAGCTAGCGATGCAGAAGTCCAAGAAGGATAGGTACAAGCAGATGTACCGCGAGGAGAAGGAACGCCTGGAGACCCTGCAACGACACTACCACGACGACCTCAAGGCTAAGGACACCGAGATCGGTCAGCTGAAGAAGGCGATCATGACGCAGGGAAGTGGCAGCTGCAAGACAGATAGAAGTCAGAAGGTTAGGTCCCTGGAGGTAGGGGATGCTTTACTGCGTCGACCCTATAGTTAGAAGATGGGTCTTGTAGATGTGTTTCATTCATACATTTTAAAAGGCGAGGATAGACCTCAGTGTGTTGGTTGTGACGAGGACATCACGGTCAAGCATATTTTGCTTGACTCTGTGGACTTTTCAGACCAGCGCCCGAGGTTTTATTCATCACCAAACCTAAAGCATTTATTTACTCGGGTCCCTGGTCATCAAATCTTATCATTTTAAAAGGCAATTGGTCTATATGGATGGTTTTAAATTACTCATCAACTACATCAACCTATTAAATCAAATACATAATTTTACTATTCACCTTGCTATTACATCATATGCATAGTTTTAATTACCTTTTTTGGCATGTTTTTCATACTTCTTTAATTTTAAAACGCATATAGTAAAATAATTAAATGTTTAATCGTCGCAAATGGGTGAAAGATTCCCGCAGCAACTTCATAATCACTTGTAGATGTGTTTCAACCCCTGTAAAGATGTCTTTGAAACAGGACCATGCTGATTCTGGGATTCGAATCTGAGTTGCTGGATTGTGAGTCCAATGCTCTACTGACTCAGCCAAAGGGCTCACCCAGTTGGCCAAGACCAGTAGGAGTTTCTTGTATCACATCCGGCTACATATCTATGTGTAGGAGTACTTGGCCCCTTGAATCTAGAGGACGGTATTGTAGATGTGGTTATTGGTTCATGATGGACTTTGACTAAGGATAACGTATTTAGTCCATTAAATTTGTCACTCATTAAAACGATGAGGAGACCAGTCAAACATTACCGATTTTTTCAGATATTAAGTCAATGTCAAATTAAAAGTAATATTAATTTTCACAATGACATTTTAATATTTTTTTTTCTCAGAAATATCTTGATGATAAGGAAAAAATGATATCTGAACTTAATCAGAAACTCAGAGAATGCAAACTGGTAAGTAACCTCAAAACACCAGGGAAATGATTTCATTTTTGTTTTATGCCCTGATTTCTTTTACTTCTCTGCTGAATAGTCATTGTAAATGAGTGAAAGATTCCTGCAACGACGTTAAGCTCTCTAATCACTCACTCACTCACTGTTGAATATAATTCCTAAAAAAACCCAAATATTTGAACACCACGTGCTTCAGGAAAGTGAAACCCCGAAGCCGGCCAAGAGAACATCCGTATCCAGGAAGTGCGACAGTGAGGCAGCGGCACACAGCCCTCACGTGCCCACACTGATGTACGGCAACCCCTACATGGAGCAGTCCAAACTGCTGTCCCAGGGCGCGACCGCCGCTGCCCCCGCCGAGCCCATCTGCCATGCCTCAGCAGTTACCTCCCCTCCCCAGTCTCAGCAGATGGTGCGCAATGAAGAGCCAGAAGATGTGTTTGTTGACGCTTCGCCGCACCTGCCCAAGCCACTGGAGCCCGAGGTGACGTCGGAGGCCCGCATGGCTGCTGTCAAGGCCTCCCTTCCACAGGATCACATTGGTAACTACCCTGACCACCGTGGTAACTAGCTCCTCCAAGATCACCCGGTATCTAGTATCTACTTGCCCCAGGTTTACACTACTTACACTACTAACGGCCTTTCCCAAGATATTCCCAATAACTACCTCCATAAGATCACCCCAGTAACTACTATCCCAGGATCACCCTAGCTACTACCTCCATAGGATCACCACAGTAACTACCTGCCCCAGGAGCACATTAGTCTTTTTGCCTTTAGTATTGTCATTTCCAAGCTTGATGATTCACATTCTTTCTACTAGTTATGGATATTTATATTCTTAAATAGCCCATCGACTTTGAAGATATATCCTAGTTTCCATTGTTTACGCTGGCCATATTTCTACTCTTGAATAGATGACGACCTTGAAAAACAAGGACACTGGTACGGAATGCCTGTCAACCACGTCGGAATTCTACCCTCAGCTCCATCGTTTCCTATTTACCGCCACAGGTGAGGGGGACAGTAAAGACTGACCAATCAGATCTGCGATACTCCTCTGTGGTGTCACAGTAGCCTCGTGCAGGCTGTTGATGCACACAAAGTACAAAAATGAGTACAAAAATCTTGAAAGCAGCCCTAAATACCAATTCATGCTTTTTTTCTTCTCTTTTTTTTTTGAATTGAGGTTTAGAGCTGCTTGCAAGATTATCGTGGTCAGATTTACAGTGCATGGTCTTGTCCCAGAGAACAATCGTAGCCCTACTAGAATAGTAACTTGTATTAGATGTAAGGTAGTTGCGACTCTCGTAGCGCTGTGATCATTCTCTGGAATGGGAACCAGTTCTAGAGATGATGTGTGTTTTTGTGGAATGCGTCTGTAGTGGCAAGTGACACTTCTAAGTTAATGTGTCAATGTTGTTTCATGATCACTTTGGATATATTTCACCATTTTGGTGGCACAGGATCCTGTGCATTGCACGGAGAAGTTAAGCACAATGCGTTGATGGGTGACGGAGATCATGGAAGTTTAGTTTTAAAATGTATGTATTCACTAAAATCCAGTAGGTCGAGATGGTCATATGAATGGTTATCTAGAGCTGGAAACGGCAGCTTGGATTGTATACTCCCCAGGGAGTTGAAAGGAACATTGCGTGAACACTGATCCATTGTAACACATTGAGCATTCCTTATAGGGGTTTGATCTGATGCATTATTAATATCCATTATTATTGTTTTTGACAATTACTGTGACATATTTCACAAGTTCTGCTTCTTTTTTTCAGCAACCCAGATGATATTGTTGTGAAAGTCAATTCTCAGAGATGGTAAGATAGTTTTATAATAGCAATAGCATAGATCAGTGTGGCACGTATTTATTCAATAGTCAATCATGGCATATGCCACTGTACATAGGTTAAAGGTCAGTACATTGTCTTTTGCAGATACTTGCAATCATGGACGATGTGTGTGGTTCAATCATTTTAAAAAAACAAAAACATTCCTACCCATAGTTCAAGGTTGAAGCCCACTCTTCTAGGTTGAAACCCTCTGTTTAGTTTGAAAGCCTCTGTACTAGGTTGAAAGCCTCTGTTCTAGGTTGAACCCCTTTGTTCTATTCAGGTAGAAGTTATCTGTTTAGGTTGAACTATGTGTTCTAAGGTTAAACCATCTGTTCTAGGTTGAATTGTCGTCGCGTATGGGTGAAATATTCCCGCTGTGATGTAAACCACTAATTCATTCATTCATACTAGCTTGAATTTCAACTGTGGATTGAAATAATCTTTCCAAGTTGAAACCCTCTGTTTTAGGTTGGTCCTCTTTCTAAGTTGACATGCTCTGTTCTTTAAACCACAAATCCTCTATTCCATGTTGAAACCCTCTGATCTAAGTTAAAACCCTCTGATCTAAGTTAAAACCCACTCTTCTAGGTTCTTTTAATCCCAAACCGTCTGTTCCAGCTAGAAACCCAATGTTCAAAGTTAAAGGCATACAATCACAGATAGTTGACCTACATAGTGTTGCAATGGAATGTTATCTACCATACAGCTGTGTATAGATTTTTGGATGTTACAAACATGATTTAATGTTTTGTCAAGTGAATGCATTTTGCAGTTGTAGCTATGAACTAGTCCTTTAAAACCTTCTGTTCCAAGTTAAACCCATTCCAAGTTAATACCTTCTGTTCCACATTAAGGCCCTCTGTTCCAAGTTAAGACCCCTGTTCCAATTTTTTTGTTTATATTATTATTGGGGTTTAGAGCCACTTTCAAGAATCTTTCACTTATATCATGGCTTGTCCCAAGTTAGTCTCGGTTCTAAGTTAAGACCCTCTGTTCCAGGTTGATCAACGCCAATGGGGAGAGTCGTACCTGCCCGCGATGCTCGGAGGAATTCCCCGTGGAGATGAAGGAGGAGGACTTCATGGAGCACGTGCTGGGTCACATGGGGCGGATCTGCCCGGTCTGCAAGATGCAGGTGGACGACACCGTGAATGCCCAGGACTTCGAGTACCACATCCATTGCTGCATCGGCGACAGCAACAACAACTGAGTTGGCGACAACAACTGAATCAGCAGCAGACCTTATCACGACAGCCAGGATTGGTAAAACATGAATCATTGATGGTATTTTGCTTTGATTAATGGATTTAGTTAATTAGACTAAAGGGACAATATTGAAATCGTACCCTGTGAAGTTTTGTATGATATTTCTGTTTGGAAAAAATATTTGATGAAATGATTCACATGCTATTATTGTCTTAAATATGTTCACTAGCCCTGACTCTTAATCAGGTGATTTATATTAAAGTTTGCCAGGCTAGGACCAAGATAGTACAAATGTTTTCACCCCCAACAGCAATGTGGTATATAATTATTTGTAAATTGGTGTGATTGTTTAAATTGTGCATGGAAATACTGGAATAACGTAATTTGTTGTGAGGAATACTCACCTGGCAGATTGACCCTTATTTGTAATTTTGTAGTTTATTATGATATGTATTCTTGTTAAGTATTAATGGTTTTCAGTTTGTTATGAAGTTGTAGATCCTGCTGTTTCGTTCATGTATATGACTGCTTTGCTTGTGTAGAAGTTCCTAAGATCGCTTTTGCTTTTACATTCATGAGACCATGGGCCCTGTTGATCAGAACAGTTCTAGCTACAATTGATTGTAAGTCAAATTTTAGGGACGCGCTACAAATGTAATTCTGGTTGCACGAACCACTTTTATTACTACAATATTTTTAGGTAACCATATTCTCAAATATAGTAGCGATGAAAGTATTTCATGCAATGGACTTTTACTTGTAGCTGGTCCCTAAAATTTGACTTGCAATCAATTGTAATTTGTAGCTACACATACCGTATTTTCTCTATTAGTTCGTACCCTCTAATAGTTCGGACACATAAATTAATCGGCGAAAATAATTGTTT
>JAUTBT010057040.1:0-15172 GCA_032361225.1 Lepetodrilus schrolli | reverse complement strand
TCCTCCTGCCCTAAACTGACAAGTCGTGATATAAGTGAAAGAATCTTGAAAGCGACTGAAAACCCCAATAAAAAAAATATATATATAATAATAATAAAACATGCTTTACAGTATATGCTGTATAATGCTCCAAGCTGTCATTATCTGGATATTACAGTGCTCTCTGTCACTACCACCATCTTTGTACTCTGGCAATCTGCATGTATCGGCATAACTTCAAAGTCCCGGCTGGCGACAAAGCATTTTACATTAGTTAACATTTGAATAAACCGGCATCACTCTATTCTGTATACTGTAATCACAGAAGAGGACCGATGGGTCGTTCTACTACTAATTTACCTGATATAAACAGGAGTCAAATTATGAAAACAATGGCTGCCATTTAGTTGGCGGCCGCAGTCACGGTACACAGTTGATTAAATGGATGACTATAGGTCTACATGGTAAAACTTCTGTCTGTCTGTTTGGTATAGGCTACTCACTGAGTCACGTGTCTTTTTTTAAAAGATGATTTGCACAGTTGATCAATGGAATTACTATACATGTATAGGCTACTCACTAAATTGCGATGACTCTTCTTTGAGTTAAATGTGCCATAGTACTATTTGTATGTATTTTCTCGCATATAGTGCTAGACTGCTAGTATCACTATCATGGCAGTGACCAGCAATACGCAACATATTAAGCGTGTTGAACTATCGTTAGCACAAAAGATTGAACTGATATGCTAGCTGCATATGACCTCGATCCACGTCCAAAGGAACTCTTGATAAACTGAGCAAACCGGCACTCTGTTAAAACGAGCATATTATCTTGGTCCCAACAAGTGCCAGTATTGCCAGGGTGCACTGTATATGGCGTATAAAGTCCAGCTGGCAAATAGTAAGCCATGATTTCAATGGGAGATATTCCTTGCATTGAACATGCATTGCGATAGCTATTGTAGGATTTTCAACCATATCAATATATACCACCTAGCTTCTGTTGGCATATTAATTCTGTTGGCATATTAATTTTGTGTGGTCAAGCTTTTATTCAGAACAGCAATACTGACTCTTATGTTCTCTTATTGTTTTGAAATAAATATTGAAACGGGCATCATGTTTCTAACAGTTATGGTGCTTTGTGGAAGAAGGGAGACAACTGGTCAGGTAGTATTCATCTGACATTGACTGGACTGACAATGATGGTGGTTTACTGTTGGATCTCGGGATTTGCTGGCGTTTACACAGAATATATACTTAAGAAACACTACGAGGTGAGCACCACAAATATTGACAAATTTGAATGCCTTCTCTAATTTTTTGTTTCTTTTCCTAACTGGAATTTGTTTGCCAGTACCAGCCAGTGCAGGTTGCAGGTATCATCCTGCTGTGAACTGAGAGCTGTGATTTGAATGAAATAATCTTGGAAAGTGGCTTCTATTTCTAAACACCAATTCCAGGAAACTAATAACCCTAACTGGTATTTGGATGTCTAAAACTAACTTATTCATGCCATAGGTTTATTTGTATTGTTGGAAATACACGTTAATTATGTCTGGGAGGATCTTCCCAAAATTAAAAATATTAATGCTTTTGATTATAATAATGCCATAATATTATGGTTGCTAATGTGTGTATTATATTGCAATAATTGATGTGCTTTTATTGTTTAACAGACCTCTCTACATGTTCAGAATATTCTCCTGTACATCTTTGGTATAATAATCAACTCTGTTCTGTGGTTGGTGGAAGAATCTCATTCAAGAAACAATGGTCAAAGTAAGTATACCATGCACATTGAAAATATTTCAAAGTACAGCTTGATTTCAAGGCTGAAAAATAAGGGAGCCACAAACATGCTGTTTTGATCAGATTGCCCATTATCCATGGAACAGTTGATGGAACAGCATCGATATTTTCGTGAATAAAAGGGTTATCATCATAAAAACAATGATTATGAAGTTGTTAGATGTAAATCTATATGTCTGTGCTAATCTTAACCCAATCCCTATCCTCGACTAAAGAAAATTAGTAAAATAGAGGGTCCTCTTATTTCAACCCTTGCCGGTATATTTAGGGCTTGCTTCTTTCTTTAAAATATATTTACTTATCTGATACTTTTAGTGTACCACTATATATTAATACTTAATTGAATAGTTTTAAAATATTATGATAAGATAGTAATAATGCAAAATATGTACTCTTTATAGTCTCAACCCCAATTGTTATGAATTCACAAACTTGTAAACTTAAATATGCATGCATCCATACATTTCTAAATTTTCATTTTCATTTTTTTAAGGCTATAGTTATTTGACTCCCTGGTTTACGAAATCTTTCTGTAATAATGGCTGCGTGTGGGTGTCACTTTATCGATGGCCTAAAGGAAAATGGCCCCACAATATTTTCATTTAGGTAGTTTTCCATGAGTCTGAAGTGATGAAAAATATATTGGAATCAAAGTTCATAATATCTTGAAAACCTCTGGAATCTAGCACTGCTGCCTGGAACATTCCATGTCAACACAATTTAGGCATATGGTTCTCGCAGGTTGACTGCAGCATTCAGCGCTACAGATGATACAGGTTTCCACCTGCCCTAAACTGACATGATGTGATATGCATATAATAATCTAGTTAAAACCCCATTTAAAAATAAATAAATAAATAAATAAATAAAACAATCATGGTCAGAGACAATAAAAATAACATTATTTTTATGAGGTATTTTCGGTTATTACTATCATGAATGTTATGATTTATTTATTTTTAGGGATGTGTCATACAATACCAATATTTCAACATGGGATAAATGGTCGGTGACTCTCCATATATAATAGAACATGGAGGGATGTATTTTAACAATCATTAAATAATTACACTAAATGCATTATTTACTTGCTTGGTTTTAGGGTAGTATTTTGGTCTTTAAAAGTCATTGAAATATCTTGAATTTGGTTAATTTAAATTAATGCTGTAAATTGTTGATAGATATAGTTTCACTTCTTGATTGTAAATACTTAAAGTTAACTTTTGGAAATGACCAGATGAGTAGGGACATTTTATAATTGTGTATTTTAGTTTTACAAATTTCCTATTGTGATTTCTTACAATTTTCAGGCACAGTAGACTCTAGATACGGTAGTTGAACAATTTGATTCACCAATCAGATTTGAAATAGCAGTAGCGCGCATAAGTGGGTCAAATTCTATTTTATGACATTTCCAGTTTAACGATTCTGGTGATAACCTACATGGTGACATGTGCATCGCTGTTGTTTTATTTACGTATTGCGATCTATTACGTGTGGACCATGCTGAACAACATTATTCATCTCTGAATCGAACGGAAATGTAAGCACATGATCCGTATTAATGATGTATTAAATTTTATCTGGAGTTTAGTCAACCCGAGGCCTATTATTCATGTTTGGCTATCACCAGAACTTGGAAGATTCTGGGAAATTGATGGAAATTCTAAAAATAGGTTGTACAAACATTATTGCATGACTTTAGTTTAACATGTTTACATCAACTGTGTGTACAGACTCAAATATTGGAAGAGATTGTGCTAAGTAATCTTGACCACAGGGACTTGGCAATGGAAAGTAAAAAGTATTATAAACATTAATATGACCAAAGGCAAAGCCTTGTGTGTTCACGAAGACTGCACACGTTCTACTATGTATTATTGTATATCATATAATTATTACATATTCATTCATTGTCGCGCGCGCACACACACACACACACACACACACACACACACACACACACACTCTCTCTCTCTCTCTCTCTCTCTCTCTCATGGGGCGCCAAATTGACATTTAATCCATATTTAGAGATATATTTAATGAATTTACAGATATCTTTAAATATTTGTAGATATCTTTAAATATTTAGAGATATCTTTAAATAATTGACGATATCACTAAAGAAATCTCTAAATATGGATTAAATATCAATTTGGCGAATAGAGATCTGTCTCCGTCTCCGTCTCCCCCTCTGCCTCTCTCTCTTCTCTCTCTCTCTCTTCCATCTCTCTCTCTTTTAAAGTATTGTTAACAGTGTCTGTCAGCTTTAAAAATACGCTGTATTGTTATATTGTCAATTAGGAAAGGAGAGAGCGATTTTATGACTGTACATTACTGTCACTCTTAACATATTTCTCCGGGAATACTACAACAGCAAGGTCGGATTTGTACTTTGCAAAGAAAAGTACATTCCCGGGGAACAATTACCAAACAGATTGACACGCCAGTCTACTGGTACAGTGCCAAGTTTCCCGGGAATGTACTTTTCAAAGTGCAAATCGCAATATGTAGACAATTACTATATTATGGTTGCCTGCCAATACCGTTACTATCTAACGCGGTATCTGACTAACGACTTTGTGTGGGCTTTCAATGGTGTCACGCATAATGGAGGTCAATATAGTTTAGTATTACATGGCCGTTGTAAGAAAGAGCACAGCTGGTCCAATGAAGGTTATATCTACGACACATGAAGATATGCAATGGTCTACCCCTATTATACGTGTAGTGTAGCAAAGTTATCTCTCTTTCTCTCTCCCTCCCCTCTCTCTCCTTCTCTCTCATTCTCTCTCTCTCGCTCTCTCTCTCTCTCTCTCTCTCTCCAAGATTAAAGTTGGTTTATCCAATAATAAAGTTTGTATTTCCAACTTCTGAATATGAAGGACAATCGAACAAGAAATGATAGACGACACAGTTACCATAGTTGCACAGTTTGGCCCAAGTACGCTTCCGTGCCAAATTATTCTGACAATGAACTGAATCCATTCAAGGCAACTGATACACGATGTTGTTGCGTTTTACTTTGCCCTCTTCGTCATCGTCAATCAAACCATGCACAATCCAGCATCTACATCCACACCTTCCAAATAATCTTCTCGTCCATCCCCACAAATTATGCCTATGTTGTGTAAAACACAAGCTGTCATAATAACATTCAGACTATGTTCCGTGTGTGGAGGTGTCGGAGCCTTCGGAAACTGTTTTTAGTAAACCAAACACTCTCGATTTAATCTCTACTGTTTGCTAAACAGTAATTATAGTGATCTTGTTGACGTGTATGGTGTCCTGTATTTCTGAAAGGCGTCAAGAGGAAAACATTTTATAGGATACGCAGAATCTCCAAGTACGTGTCCTTGTCCACATAAATTAAGTCCACGTTCCCAAAGGTCCGAATTCCTTAAAACCCTTGCATCATGCAAAATGTCTGTAAAGCCAGTAGAACAATGTATACACCTGGGTCCCGTTTCACGACGGCCTCCTAACTAATTACGAGCTCCTAAACCAGTCCTAAGAGTTGTCACCTCGTAATAAGTGTTTCACGACGACGTCACAAGTCTTATCCCTTCTTAAATCGGCATCTATCTTAGGAGGTGATAAACTGGGTTATAAAGTTAGGAGCTCCTAAATTTAGGATGTCGTTGTGAAACGGGGACCTGATGCGTAGTTGATGGCTTACCATGTAGATTTGAATACAATCATAGAGCACAGTTAGGTGACCGAGGTCGCAAATTAAGAGCCCGTTACTGTCAGCGATCTTGGGGTATATTTCACGGAGATTTTGTTTGTGAATCGTGTGTGCTTAGAATTGATTTCCCACAATTAATACTTAAATATTCGATATTAAAGGCTCTGAAAATAGCTTATCTATGACGTTCGTTAACACAAGTATCACCAGGACCTTCAAATCGTTCATGCATCAGTGAACAATCATAGCTATCCTAACTGAAAAATACTGCTGCGAAATTAGTGACAAATTGTAGGCTATTCTACGCTTACAGAATCCATTCTGTAAAATACAGAAGTGTCTTGCAATCAACCAAAATAGTAGGAAGACATGACCAAATATGTAGATACTGGTCACATCAGCCAGAGACGTTATCAGCTATGAGCGATCGTGGGAATGATTCCAGAGGTGTAATGTCCTATCGATTTGCCTAAATAAATAACGAAAATTAAAAAATTGCTCGGAACATATTTTCCGTAATTACTCGTATCTCGTTATTCTCCAATTATTACATTCGGGACATGAAGTTGATATTAAATTGAACATTGTGTATTAATATTCTCTATTTGTTCTATTCGCTAGCACATACATCGATGGAACGAACAGAAACTACGGCGAGTAAACGAAATATCAACTGCAGCTAATTTCCAGTAATGTGGAAGTAATCATGTATAACCGTGCCATTTGGCGTCATCCTGAGTTAAGATTGATTTATTGTGATCGATACGCCTGTGACTCATCGCCTTCCGGTACATCGTGTAGTATCTCGGTCGTTTACATCCCATTTGCCCAGGTGGTGTTCCATTGGACAACTCTGCATGGGGAGTTAATCGAATAAATGTTGACAACAGTCCTCACTTCTTCACGCATTCCACAGTCAACACCACTGTGCACTGTCAAACTATTGGGTGATAGCCATTTATACATAGAATAGAATAGAATATACAATTCTCATATTCGTATTCAAGGCACTCAACAACCAAGGCCCAGAGTACATCCGAGACCTCATCACTGCCCACAAGCCTGGACGGTCTCTTAGATCTCAGTCTTCACATTTGGCTAGTGTTCCAGCTACACGCACAAGAACATATGGAGACAGAGCTTTCATGAAGGCTGGTCCTGTGCTGTGGAATGCCCTACCCAATAATATCCGGGACATCTCCAATTTGTCAGCTTTCAAGATCCATCTAAAAACATTTCTCTTTAAGCGAGCATACGATTAAGCCCTTTGAGCAGACATTTTTTTTCTGGATAATGGCGCTATATAAATCATGTAACTTTACTTTACTTTTTACTTTATATTAGTCAAACATGACTGATAGGTACAAATCAAGTAAAATACACATTTAGCCTCCAGTGAGAATTGAACTCACGACCCCTGTTTTACAAGGCCAGTGCTCTGACCACTGAGCTATGGAGGCTTGTATACTAATCTTTTGTTGGACCGATCCTTGCATTCTCGCGGTGTTTGAGGGGTTTGCCAAACATGTATATGAACCGTCATCATGGTAGTGTCAACACGGAGAATTCATATCAAACAATCACTCTTTAAAGCTAATTTTCATAGTTAGTTTGAATATATCAGAGATAGAATGACAACGCACATATTTAATAAAACATATATAATTACATCCTGAAATATAAAACTAAAAGTGTTATGGCAGATTCGAACACGTTGTTGATGTGTTGGTGATGTGGTTGAAATCTTCGATTACTTCCCTTGCACTCAATTATCCAAGACATGCGCATTTCATGTCGCTCAGGTGCGTTCGACAGGCGTGTTTATGATTTCAATATATATTGACAACAATATTCTAACTAGACTAAGCAATTTAGAACTCAATGTTTAGTCTAGCGATCTAGAAGTGTCTTCTATTACATAACGTATCAACTTTGTTTACGCAAATTGTGGTCAGCTGGTGGTTGGAATGTAAAAACAGTAGCGCATGTGCGGTTGCCGGGTTTTTTTCCGCATTTTTGAGCGATCGAAATCTAGTTCTAAAATGTAAATCGCATTCGAATATACCTATTTAAGGTCATATACTTGTTCCTGTAATGTAGTACTTATTCAGTGACATCAGTACAAGTCAATTAATACTCGCTCTTAGATTAATCGGAAGCAGTGCAAATGTATCCAAGACAAAGCTGCCGCTTGCTTTCCTAGTTCCGAATCATTGCTAGTCGAGACAATGGCTTATATAAAATTATTTCCCAGAACACACGATACAGCACATTTGAATGTTTATATTTTTTTAACGAGAAAAAAATATAAATAAAATACCAGTATGGCTGCTTGATTTGGCAAAGCTGCGAGGTTTGATGCCCAAATTGCTTGATTTGACACAGCAATCTTGAAAATTCCTTGTTGATTCAGGCAAATCTTGGCAAACCAGCACACAGTGCTTCAAAATGTCTAGTTGAATAGTCCTAACAAATCAACATGATCAAGCACTGCCGCCATTATGATAGTTTTGCATTTGTTGCCACATTTGATTCAATGACTAAACTGCTGAACTGGAAATATTATTGTAAAAAATGATTGTTGATTTTAGAGTGAGCATGATAATTTGGGAGGACATTATTTGTAGGTGCAACAATATTTCAAAATACAGTAATCTGAAGATGATACAATCAATAGCCAATAATGAATAAAAATTACATCTGTAAAGTCATAGTTTTGTGTGGTATACATGCTTTAAAAAATAGTGATTTAACTATTTTCGCAAATATGACACAATTGTCTTTTCTGCCAAATATCATGTATTTATATAAATACTATTTTGGTATGGATAAAATCAATCACAATTACATGTACATTTGGTTGTAAGATGATTTTCTTGAAGCAAACAATAAACATGATAAATGCCCTTAGATTAAGAAATAAGTATGTCAATGTTGACCCAGTTAGAAATCATGACCGAGTGCACTTGCACTGATAATGACAGGCCAGACTGATTCCGCTATCTCGCTCCATTTGTGCCGAATATATGGGTGATGTGAGGTGATTAGAAAATGGATGTTTGATTCGAAATCATCGCGTACTGCTGCAACGTAAAGCACTAATTCATTCATTGATTGATTCGAAAAGTTAATGTAATTGACATAATTTACTACTCTGCATATTGTAAGTGTTAGACTTATTTTTTAATTTCAATTTCAATTTCTTTGTAATAAATTGAGGTTTGTTGTCTTTTCCAGTTGAAAAGAAAAATCTGACATTACTTAGCTACTTTGCTAGTAGGAGTAAACGAAAACCTGATTTGGAACTAGGAAAACAACTATGCCACCAAAAATATCTAGTAGATTAAGTATGGTTTCCAATTTGCTGACTATATTAATCAAGGAATCTAAATATTATGCACATGCTAAAACATGTTAAGTGTGTTAAATAGTTAGTATTTTGTTCACCACAGTCCCGCAATATATAGATATAAACACAGATATTAGAAATCAAAGTAATCTAAGTCTTGTGAAATATCGCAAGTCAAGGATTCATAATTCAGAAAGTTGTGTTACTAGCCAAGATTTAGCATTTTGATTAACTTTGGCCAGCGTTGGACTGTGGTTGCCCATTTCATAGTATTTTCCAGTTGTTTAACCCAATTTTGTGTTAAAATCCCCATACAAAATTTGAGTTGAGCGTGGTATTATCAAAAAATGTTTCGTAACCTCTGACCGATTTCGAACATCAACTCAATAAGAAATACGTTGATGCATTTTCATCCACCAATCGACATGATCAATGAAAAATAAGATTTTTTAAAATTGCATAATCCTTTGTATGTGTTATAGCATGACAAAGCTCGAATATATTTAAAAATAATATTTACCAATTTCTGACAAAAATATTCTTTCGATATATTCCATAAAGATGTGACACTCAAATAAATATACATCACAATTAGTATCTTCATACTTTTACATATTTTTTATTATGACCGTTTAACTTACATGTTCTTTCATCAAATCATGTACTATTATCATGTAGACTATTTATTATAATTATTATTACAATAATCTTGATAATAGTAGATTTGATTTTAATTATCAATGACCCAATGATTGTGATAATGTTGCTTTATATTTATTGAATTATATATACATTTATAAATATTCATTTACCATATTTTATGTAAACGTTCCTTTATTTGATTATTTGATTATTAATTATTATCAGTAGCCCATTTTATAATTGGCTACTTGTAATGTTTATTGCCGCCTTTACTTCACCAGTTAAATGGGAAGTTTCTTGTATTCGCCACTAGAGGGCAGTGTGACTGGTACTGGCTCAGATCTCAAGGTCGCAAAGTTCTAAAACTTTAAACTGGCAAGATCATCTTTGCAAGAGGTCAAAAGTTACTGTGGTAATCGGGCGATTGTATATTATTACACAACTACATTTTCCTGACAAGTATAATTTTTTTTCTCAGATTATTTTTCTAATCTAGAACTATCTTTATTTCCTAATTAATTACACATACCAACATTATGACGATCACCACACATGTAGGCCATGTAATTGTACCGTCCAATTCTCGGGTAGAGATTCCTCACAGCCTTTTGACTTTTAGAGAGGGCCCAGTACATCTGCATTGTGCGAATACCGTAGTCTTGAAAGCTGACTGCATCATATAATTTCTGTAGATTTCTTTTCTCCATATTTTCCCATAGTTTAATAGTTATGTAGAAAAATATAATACATATTTAAGATCGATTTAGTATTGCATCCAAAGATGATCTTGCCACTTTGAGTGAAATATTTTTCCTAGAAAATGTTTTGAGGAATAACCCTGTGAATGGGCATTTGTGATTGTCTAGCTAAATATGGAAACTTTTATTGGTAATGGTCAAATGTCAAGGTCACGATGCTGTTCAAAGATTTGTAGAATTGGGGTTCCTTCCACTTCATGACTGTCAACATGGTCAAGTAGTTTTGAGATGTTACAATGGCTTCTGCACCTCTGTGGTATATGAGTATAGGACTGGTGTAAAATACATATTGGAATAATTGATAACATTAAAAGGTTGACAATACCTGCTGGTTATCTTATTACAAAATTGATATATTTCATAAGAATGTCTATTGGCTGAATTCCTTTGACGTTACAATGTCTTCCGATGTCGAGGGTAATGCCAAGGCCACTTTCACTAGTATCAAGTTTAAAATTGATAACATTGATCGTGCTGACTACTGGCTAAAGCTCTAGGTTTGAAGGACTTGAAGGGATTGGTTTTTTTTGGACAGCCACTGTGACAGGGCATCATTGAAATTGACAAATGAGAAATATATTTATTTTAAAACTATTGTTTCAGTTGATTATGCAACTGTTTCCAGTGCATTTTACATTGTTTTAGTGTACAAGGTGTGTATGTTTACAACATTGCTAGCTAGCGTGATATGGGCGACTTGTTGACTAGCTATGTTGTAGCTCTTTATTGGAATAGTGCCGTCCTAGTTCGAAATGTATAACCCACACAATAATGTATTTCTTTTATTCTTGTTTTATGTGTTGGAGATTTGATATTGCCTTCAAATTGAAGCGCTCAACAGGCTCAAAGAAATATTGAGACTGAGAAATGGGCTGCTCAGTTTTTGCTTATAAGCTAACCTTTTACTCATTCTATTTATGTATTTTACTTACTAGATTATATCAGCATCCTGTGTGAGAATTAATCTGAGAATATTTTTTTGCCGTTCCTAGGATATCGGGAGGTAACTATTTATATTGGTATTTTTATCTTATCATATTTAATATTATTATTTATCATGTTTATTATTTATTTATGTTTATCATGATTATGCCATCGTCTTTTGGTAACATGCTTATTATTATTATTCAATTATTATGCCATTTAAAAATTATAATCATTAGTAGTATGTATTGCCTTATTTTTCATATTTTTTCTGATATTGTTGTTCTGATATATACAGCTAGTACAGCAATTTCTTCTTATATTTATTCATTCATCAAAATAATTAATGTACATGATATGTGATATTCATCCGAGATCCAAGGTGCGAGTGTTTAAGATATACCATCAGATTTTGGAGTCCGAAATCAGTGTCTGCAGAAGTTACCTTTCCGATGCATTCATTATACATGTATACTCAACAAAATAAAGAAGGGCCTGCAGATATTTTGTGGGGAAGCTTTCTACCAAATTTCGGAACCCGGCTTGAGGAATCTGGTGTCATTCTTCTTCCAATACGTCTGCAACTTCTTAAATATATCTGGACTCCGTAGACGTCTGGAACTTCTTCGTTGTTGAAATAATATAAAGCTAAATGTATATGTCCAAAAATGCCACTGGCCCTTAATTTATTTTGAGTATATGATTATCTGATATACATTTATCATCCTTGGTTTGTCAGGTTTACAGCACTTACGGGTGAAAGATTCCCGCTGTGACGTAAAACAATAATTCACTCACTCACTCGTCAGGTTTATCGGGACACTGCAAATATTGCATGTTTCCTATTCTACCCAAGATAAACTGATTTGCTTCAATATCAAAGAAATATTCTTGAAAGCAGCTCAAGCTAACAAATAAAATAACAATAGTAATTTGTTTTTTAAATAGTCAACGTCCAAATTTTTCCAATAAATAATTTCATTTATATTTAATTTTTGATTCAACATTTCGGGACCGTCAGCAAATAGTTTAATAAGCTGATTAATAAGCTGGCTCCGTGGCATAATGGTTAGAGTGTCGGCCTGGAGTGCAGAAGGTCGCGGGTTCGATTCCCGGATGAGTCTTACCAAAAAACGTAAAAGATGGTACTGTTTGTTCTCCTGCTTGGCATTCAGCATTAAAGGGGTAAAGCAATGACTGGTCAGCTCGGGAGTCGGTATACTGTGTCTGAATGGGGTATTCATGTTCTATCTGCGGCATGATATACCTCCAAGTGAGCTAGCACTATGAAAAAAACAACTGGTGGAAATCCAGACTTAGTCCAAGCAGTACATATGCATGCAAGCCATGATGTGAGTGAAAAAATCTTGAGAGTGGCTTTAAACCCCAAATCAACCAACCAACCAACACAGTTGCCCTAGAATTACGCTCACCTCTCCGACGCCAACATTTCCTGCCATCAGTGAAGCGTAAACAGTACCTGGACTCATCTGAAAACATTGTGTAATGCCATCGACATGCACGTCTTCTCTGATGTCGCATAGCCCACTGTAAACGTTGACGTCTGTGATATGTCATCATTATTACACCTTTAAAAGGACCTCTAACTTTCAGTCTTGCTTAATACAGTCTACTTTTCATTGAAGACCGAAATTCGAGGTCGAGTTCAAGCATGCAACTCTCTCTTGATTGTAGACGCAGATTTAATATGATCTCGAAGAGCAATTAGCCTAATTAGTCGATCTTGTCGAGGTGTTGTTTTCTTAGATCTGCCAAGCCCCATTCTCATTTTCACCCCACCTGTCTTCCACTGCCTTGAAATCATACTTTTCGACTTTCTAAATGTTCTAGCAGTTTCGAAAATTGACTTTCCACCTTCATCATCCCTATAATTTGCTATTGAGCTGGTTCATCAAGATACTGTTTAGGGGGCATTCTTCATTCAGTGAATTGTAAAAATCAATGTTAAATATGATGTCTTTTTGACAGGAGCTACCAGAACTAGATACACAAAACATCACCCTCCATGACATACTAACAAGATGCCAAGCTAACAAGAAGACGACTGCCAAATCATCTCCTACTACAGGTTGGTGTCTGTATAGTTAATCACGTATTGTGTTTTTCGTTTAATTTTCTTTTGTTTTCTATAATATATTTTTTATAATAATTTTATTCCAGTAGGTATACATTGTATTTATGAAAGTCAGTACAATTTTCAACAGCATATAATATATAATATTAGCCCATTGTTGATGTTGGCTTTACAAAGAAAATTTTACTAAGCTCAAAAATATATATTGAAGCACGCATAATGAAGCACGTATAAAATACTTAACAATCAAAACTTGCAGCTTTCAAAATTATTTTTCCCCATATAAAAGAATTGGTACAATTCTTCAGTTTGATTAATATATAAAATCCTTAACAAACAAAACTTGAAGCTTTCAAAATTATTTTACCTCTATTACCATATTATAGAATTGGTACAATTCTTCAGTTTGATTAATGTTTATTTTACAAAGATAAGATTCTGAAGCTCAAATTATATTGAAGCATTCATACTATACTTAAAAACAAGACCGAAACATGTTTTACTATTTTTTTTAGGTCCATACAATGTTTCCATGAGTACATTTCAGTGTCCTGTTCCACAGAATGATCCTAGTGCTATGAGAATTGTCCGTCTATTAACTCTTGTAGTGCTTTAATCGTTCTGTTTAACAGGGGACTATTTTCCCATACAAAGGCAATGCTACTGCAAATACATTTTCTGGTGTTTGGTACTGACATGCTCTGTTTAATGTATCGCCCAACAGGTGGCACCCCAGCAGCTCAAACCTCGCCTATACTGAAGAAAAAGATCAAGGGCAAGGAACGCGACGAGAAGAAAGCAAAGAAGAAGATAAAAATCGAACCCATTGACCCCACCAGCATGGACATCGCAGTTGCCTCCCCTACCATGCAGCCCACGGCAACATCGCTGGATGCTCCGACCGACATGCTCACCAGGGAGCACGACGTTGTGCCAGACTTTCCTCTGCCCGAGTGAGCTTTAGAATTTGTTATAATACTTTGACAAGTATCATCATGTGACGTCTTTACGTTTACAATATGAAACTGTTCTTTGAAGCCGCTGAACTGGTGCCATCTCCTGTTTACAATTCATACGACTTCACAGACAGTTGCTCAGTTGAAATGGTCCATCAGCAGAAGACAAAGGGGGGGATCACTCTAATTGAAATTCTCGGCATTGGGTTGTTTTAACTAATGAAAATAATAGTTATTTACACTAGTGACAAATAACCTGATCTATTTTCACGGGAAGACATTATATTTATGTAATAAATATTTATTTGTTAATATATGTTCATTATATTGCCGTTTTCCAGTGAGATTCAGTCATGAAAGGCAAATGAAGCTCACAAATATTAATGTAAAATGGGTATTATGCAGATGTCCTGAATTTTCACAATTCTCGCTCTAAAGTTCATGGATGTACACAGATAGTGATGTAAAGTATTTCTCTTCCAGCACTGGACCGGCTAAGCTGGAAAGTTTCTTCAGTTTGGTTCGAGATATGATTTCTGACTTTCCTGACCAGAAGGTTACCACACCAAAGGTAAAGTTTACAATTTAAAACATTTAATTTCAATGTTCATTGTAAAATTATGTTCCACTGTGCTTTTATTAGGCCCAAAACATTAATTTATCATTTCTGTTCTGAAAGAGACCCTGATGTGGGGAAATCCTAGATTTCTAAAAATAACTTCAGGATATGCCTATTCCTTGATCCTATACCCCTGCACATGTGAGGCACTTCCAACCAATGTGTTTCCTTTTTCTCCCTACAACACAGAGAGAGCCGAGTATCATAACCCTTTCCATGTCCAGTACAGGACCGTTAACCCATTACTTATTAGAGTGTCCTGGCTATGTAAGGGGCGGGTGGTAGCGCAGTGGTAGAACAGTTGGACTTCAGAGCCAAAGGTTCCAGGTTCAAATCCCGCCCCGGGGG